>ML103082.1:45716-58639 GCA_003697995.1 Taxidea taxus jeffersonii
TTTTTATTTTTTAAAGTTTTTATTTATTTTTAAGTAATCTCTACACTGAGCGGGGGGCTTGAACTCATGACCCCAAGATCGAGTGGCACACTGTGCCAACTGAGCCACCCAGCTGGCATGCTGAGTATAGAGCCTACTTAGAAAAAACGAACAAAAAACTACCTCCATGCATTTATTTTTATTTTTTAAACAGATTTTAGTTATTTATTTTACATGCATGAGATAGCACGCACAAAAGGAGAGGGAGAGAGGGAGAAGCAGGCTCCCCACTGAGCAGGGAGCCCGATGCAGGGCTCGACCCCAGGACCCCGAGATCATGACCTGAGCCGAAGGCAGAGGCTTAACCCACTGAGCCACCCAGGCGCCCCACCTCCATACATTTAAGATCTGAGTAATCTTGCACAAGCCTGCTCATGAGAATCCATTCTTAAAATTCACCTTTCTGTCATGTGTTTTTTTGTCTTGGTCTCTTAATATAGAAGCTCTAGAATTTTGAAATTGAAACCTAAATTTGGATGTGAAAATAATTTTTTGTCCTCTTGTTTGATCATTTAGGGATTTGAACACAAGTGGGGGTATTCCTGCTTTTTGAGTGCATTCGATTTCCTCAGCCTAACATGACACATGAGATACCATGAAAAGGAAGACTCAAACTTGAAGATGTCTGACTTGCTGGCTGGGTAGACTCTTTCTTCAGTGCTCAGAGGTAGTGTTTGGAAAGTCAGAGCCTCCCTCATTTAGGGACTGGTGAGCTGTGGAGGCCTCAGCTTCTTTAAGAAGCAACAAGTTATTTTGTGTTCAAAGACTTTGTCACTTAGTCCAATAGTTCTGCTCCGGGGTCAGTTTTGCCCACCCCCCCCAGGGGACAGCTGGCAATGTCCAGAGCCATTTTGGGTTACTACCCCCCAGGAGATGGAGGCCAGAGATGGTGCTAGACATTCCACCTGGAGCCCAGTGTGATGAGTGCCAAGGTGGGGACACAGACGCAGACTGAACTTTTGAAGTCCCGAAAGACACTCACTGCAAACCTTTAAAATAATAGGCTGTGGCAGGGTTTGGGTTTGGGGCTGAGGTAGAGCGAGGGGCTGTAGAACCCAAATAAAGGGGCCCAGGCGTGGGAGTTGCTGGCTTCAGAAGGTGCCTTTCTGAAGGGGAGCCTTCAGGACGAGCCTCTCTGATGTGGACAGACCTAGTCCTGGAAATTACTAATTATTGGTGCTATTGTGGACCTGGTAGTTTAATTCTGTTGATGGCCGATGAATTCATACCACAATCAAGGCTTTCTTCATGGTGACAATTATGACACAATGACGAGACAAGCGGTTACGTGTCTGATATGAAATGGATCATCATGAGATTCAGAAAATTCTTTTTACCTGAGGAGTCTTATTTATTACCAGCCTCGTTCTAACAAACTCTCCAGTACTCCTGTAACAAAAAAAGAGCATAGAACATTGACGTGAACCAATTATTTTTGCATTCTCCATTTAATTTTAAGCAGTAAGGTTAACCTTTTTATTCTACGAGCTGCAGCTGAACAGCACAGGGGTTGGTTTAAGGATCTTATTTCCCTGACTTCCCCCATCCCTGGCGAAGGTCTTGGGTTGAGGCATGAAACAGACGATGCTGGACCATTCTGGCATGTTTACACGGCTCGATCTGATACAGCCCAGCTGCCCAGCAAGCTAGAAGAAGGTAGTGGCCTGAATATTTCCTCCCAAAGGCCATTTCCTGCCTAGTTCTGTAGAGAGACAAAAGAAATCCTATTCATTTCTTTTTCCTTTTTCCTTTCCTTTTTCTTCCTTTCCTTCCTTCCTTCCTTCCTTCCTTCCTTTTTTTTTGTTCCTGAAACTTCGCAGATAGTGGCTCTGGGTTCCTTCTAAACAGTGTTCAGAGGAATCTGGCTTTAGGTTTCTCCATCCCCAGACCTGGGGTTTCCCTCACAGACACTTAAGAACTAAAGAATAGGGGCGCCTGGGTGGCTCAGTGGGTTAAAGCCTCTGCCTTCCGCTTGGGTCATGATCCCAGGGTCCTGGGATCGAGCCCCGAATCGGGCTCTCTGCTCAGCGGGGAGCCTGCTTCCCCCTCTCTCTCTGCCTGCCTCTCTGCCTACTTGTGCTCTCTCTGTCAAATAAATAAATAGAATCCTAAAAAAAAAAAAAAAGAACTAAAGAATACTGTCCTTTGACTGCTCCCTTGCTGAAGCAGAGAATCCCACCCTGACGATTCATCTGCTCAGGAAACGTGGGTCTGTATGTGCTGCGTTCTCTTCGGGTGTGCGGTACCCCCGTGTGGGCAATGGTTAAGGACCAGTGCCGTGGGGGAAGCTGTGGCCAGCCATGGTCGTTGTGTTTGTTTGCTAAAACATATTAAGCGCTTCTCAGTGGCTTGATGTTGGCAGTTAAAAGTACCTTTAGTGAATCTTTGCAAGAAAAGTTTTTCCTCCTTATTTCGAGTCGAACTTGGTAAAAATGGCCTTTCTAGATAAGCGGCACGTTTTTATGTCCATGCCCTTTCGTTATTCCTAAACATGTTTATATCTCTCTTATGAATGTTCGGTTGGTGCATCTTTAACATCTTTGTGAGAAAAAGCCAATATAATTTCACATACTGAGGGTTCTACACAGCTTATTAGAAAGTCTTACTCTTCTGTGTTATTTCTATAAAGATGCTAAGCATTCGCGAACATTCCTTGAACTGAATAAATTGCTCTTTGTGGATGACACGAAGAATGGTGAGACCCATCTTGGTTTCCTAGAATCGAGAGTTCATCCTCTTAGGAAACAGCAAGTAATCAGAACCCTGTGTATTATAGTGCTTATCGTTATATTTGAAAACAGGTGTTTCTTCACAAAAGTCTTAACCACATGGAAATCCTAGAGCTGGCTGGTGGCCAGGCAGGAAAATGCTCGGTGGCCCACCGCTCCCACCTGTGGCCTGTTTGCCCCCATCCTCGGGGTGGGGGGGGGGTGTCTGCTGTCCCGGGCATATTGGTTATTTGAAATCTCTGTGATGAAAAGTTTGGTTTCTTGGCCCCTCCATGAGATTGAAGAGCATGTTGGTGCTTCTCCAAGGAAGTAAGTAAAGGGAGTGGAGAAAAGAAAGCTTTGTGCCCCCCAAGATCGTCTGCTGCCCTCGTTGATTTCCTGGGAGGCTCATTTCCCCAGCCTGCTTCTGGGTTTTCATGGTGAGCGAGAGCGTCCTTGGCCTTGAATAAGAGCCCCCAGATTGGTGGGCCAGCTACACCTGTGAGCAGCGACATTCTGACAGGGATGAAAAGCAGAACAACAGAAATGTGTTCACAAAGGCCTTTTCTTCTAGTGATAGAATAGTACCGATGCTGGTCTGCATGTCTGCGACCTACGTGACCTCACGGGTGCCGTTTCTCTCCTTGGCCCCGGTAGCTGGGTATTTTAAGGACAGTATTAACAAGTTTCAGATTCTGTGATAGCTGAGTGTGGTTACTTTCGTGAGCGAACATCGTTCTGGAATATGCCCAGGCGGGGGAGGATCAGGCCCTTTGCAAAAGGACATTTTCGGAATGTGGCAAATTATCATTCATAATTCAAGGTCATTGGGGAAATAGACATGGTTGGTAATAAAACTGATCCAGACCCCAGGTTAGGTCACAGAATAAGCCACAGATGATGCCAGTAGCTATTGTAACATAGTGTAACGACCTCATTATGGGGTGCTTCTTTCCTTAGAAGCCTGGCGACCCCACCGCAGGAACCCCAACATGATGTTGCCGAACGCCTGGCGGATTCTAGTCTCTGAGTCTGCGGTGGAAAGCTTTAATTATTTCCCCGATTGTATTACCTATGAGTACTTATCTTTAGGGTGCAGGAGATAAAGTGTACGTTCCTGTTGCCATGGTAACTTTGTACTTAAAATGGCAGGCTGTTGCTTACGCGATTTAAAATTAAGTACAGTTGTGTTGCCATAAAAATCCCTACACATAATTTTCTCAGGTCCGGTGAGTCACTCCTCATGTAACTGGCATTTCAGCATATGACTTGATCACATAGTTGTTTTAAGAAATGCCAGAGGTTATTACTGTGAAGCATGGAAGTTCTTTTAAATGTCTTATCATTTAAAAATGGGGATATTTACCCATAGCATGTTTGTGTCCTTGCCACGTTTAACTGAGTGAAACAGCCTTAACGGACCATTTCTAGATCCCCGAGGAACCTGGGGAGAAGTCGGCCTTGAGCACAAGATGGGGTGGCTTCGGTTTGCAGCCTCCCTCCCCCCAACACTGGGCTTGAATATTTCAGTCTCCTTCCATCTCTCTGCTGTCCTGGAGGTCCCATTATAGGCAGTCTGCCCCCTAATTTATTTATTTTTTGAAGGTGGAACCTCCTTAAAGCAAACACATACCTGCCTCCACCTCCCCACAAGCTAAAACACGAATACATGTTCTTCGTAAACAAATTGAAGCAGTGCCCTACTCGGCCTTCCTTTCTGTGCAGTAGCCTGGAGTGGGTGCCCAAGGGCTTCGTTTCCTTCTTTGTGGAGCGGGCTCTGGAGCATCTGTTGGCCACTCAGTCTTTTTATGCTCGACTATTTTGCAAATGATTGAGGCTTCCAGAACATTTCAGATGCCGCATAAGTGGGGAATAACAATTTGTGTAGCCCCTGTGCACGCGCAGATTGGATCTTGTGTCCACACTGGTAATGGAAACATGTCCCGTTTTGGAGACAAAGACAGTGACAGTGCTGCCCCTGTTTTACAGCTGATCCAAGAATTTGGGGTGTGCTGTGAGCTGCTCTTTTACCCATTTCTGCTCTTCTGGAAATCTTTCATTAGCAGAGTGTTTGTATTTCTGTGTTACCATCCTTTTTAGCTGGCTCAAATAAGCTCCCTTGGTCAGTGAGAAGATAAAATGATAGTTCCGAGCCCCGTGAGGCAGGTCCAGAGACTGCTGCCTCGGGTGCCATGCCCTTCCTGCTCTGTCCCCACTTGTCACATCCGCCCCTTGGGCTTGTGCCAGAGCAGCTGAAAATCCTGCTGGGCCTCTCAGAGCCCCTTAGGGGATGTGTACATGGCAGATGGACTTAATCATGAGGTATATTATTACAAATGCAGGAGAATAAGCTTGGACAAGGTTTTGAACTTGGGACAGAGGGACACTTTATTTTTATGGGTCAACTTGGTTTTCTCAGAAATCTGAATATATGTATGTATAGTCGAGAAATGGAGACCCCCCCCCAGTACCTATATACGTACATCCCCGTTATAGATATATAAATGGGCATGTTTTATATAACGGAGATGTGTGCGGACAGACATGCACGCGTATCTGTTGTACGTATAACCTACATTTCTGTTGTACACATCTAACTGTATGTGACATATACACATGCGTAACACTTATATGATACACATACACACTTTTGGGGGAGGAAAAGTTCTCTACCCTTTGAGGTTCCTCCGGCCACTTTAACAATTAAATTGACACAAAGCAGATCAACAGGAGAAAATCAAACAAAAGTTTAATGTCTTGTACACCTCCCGTATGCCAGAGAGAGACCCAGGAAAACTGAGCAACTCCCCAGAACCGCTGAAGCCACCACCTTAAAGACCATCTTTGGCCCAAGGCAAAGGATTTGTGGGTGGGGCACCAGTCATGGGTGGTCCCCAGGAAAAGCACTGCAAATGATAGTAGGGTTGTTATGCAGATTTCGGTCTGGTCTTCGGGATGCCCTAGATTCTAGACGAGTCCTCCCCCAATCCCCACCACCACCACCACAGAGGGAGACATTCTTACAGATGGAGATTTCCCTAATACATGTAAATGTCCCTTACAAAAGGGTAAATTCTTGCTTTTCAGAGCTTCTCCAGGATTTACAGTTTGTTAAAAATAAGCAGCCTGGGACAGGACGTTGGAAGAGGCCCTTGTTGGGTTGACGGACTTTGCTCCTACTTTGTGGCGGTACAACTTACACACGTAGGAGACCTTCACTCACTCCTTGCTGGGTGTAGGCACCATTCTAAGTGCTTTACCTCCATCAGCAGGTGTAATCCCTGCCAGTTTCACAGAGCGCACCCCTGAGGTCCCAGAGCCAGCAAGTAGCAAGGCCAGTGTTTGAACGGAAGCTCTCTAGCTCCATCTCGGTCTTCCTGACCTCTGCTAGACACAGGTGCCACAGTCCATGTCAGTTACTGGTATGGTGGATTTTGTTTGGTGGCTGTTGGAGCTTATAGCCACAGGGGACCCTCAGCTGGGGTGGGGTGGGGGGGGTGGGTATGGAGAATGCCATTTCTCCTACTTATTTTCTTCTGCCAGTGCAGGAGAGGAAATAGGGAAGCCTGTTGCTCATTTGTTCTAGTGATCACAGTGGTGATGCACTGTTGATGATGGGTTAGGTTTTTGAAAAATGGTCAGTATATTGGGCGATTTCCAGTTGGTAGGGTGAGTGACTGTTCAGAGGATTGCCATTTTCGGGACCCCATAAAAATACTATAAATCTCTGATCCACTCTGAAGATACTTGGAGAACACCATCAGATGCCAGATGACTTGGAAGAACAGTTCTTTGTATACTTCTGTAATTATTTTTTTAATAGAGTAAAATATAATTTCATTACTTTGTTACCATAGTGATTAGCTGGGATATAGGTTTATCTACTATAATGAACCTGCCCCCCCCCCCCACACACAATGTGAATAATAACTTCTGTGTGCCAGTTTTCATCCTCCTGTTGTAAAAGTGCCAGCTGGTATGGTGGCTCTCCTCCAAAAAAGGATTCAGAAGTCCAGGCCCTATCTATGTGTTGGGTCTTACTTAGGACTTAGCTTCCTTTTCTTGGTCCAATATGGCTGCCACAGCTCCTGCCATCACCTTCAGATTCCTGCTAATAGGGGGAATAAAAGGTGGGACAGACTTTCTAAGACCATTCTGTGGAAGTTGCATGTGTTCCTTCTGTTCATATCCCAGTGCCTGGAACTTGGGTCATATGACCATACCTAACTGTAAGTGATTCTGGGAAAGGTATTCTTTTGCTGGACAGCCAGCTAAAAATACTGCTACTGTAGAAGAGAAGGGTAATAAATATTGGGGAAACAGGAAGTAGCGTCTGCCATATATATTGAAAAGAGGAGTAAAATTGGTGAAGAACATATCTTATAAACTATCAGATTTTTAAAAACCTCAAATGTGGCAATAATTTGACTTCTCTTTCGGAATAATGACACACTTGCAATCCAGGTTTCGTATTAACATTATAAATATAAAATTTTAAAAAATCTGTGTAGCTGATGTTATCACCATGACATCCAGGATGGAGAAAAGGAAGAGCTTTTTGAGTGCTTGGTAGGGTTAACACATTTTGAATAGAAATTTTCTGGTTTTGTGAAATGCTCCAGTGTTAAGACTGTGAACAAGATGGAACAAGAAGATGCTGAAATGTTTGTTACCATTTGAACAGTACATTAGAGTGTTGGCTTACCCCCGCTTTCATTTCACATTTTGGCCGGTGGCCGGTGTAAATCGAGGAAGAACACATTTCGCAACATAAAATTATGCTATTTTGAAGTTACATGCAACATTGAGGCAACGCTACCTCAAGATCGGGTGTGGTGGTCTAGAGATAACAGAAGGACTGGCCTGTCCTGGGAATATTTAACATCTCTCTCATATTAGCATATAGCTTTTAATGCTTCAACTTTGGATTATAAATATTTAATATCTTTCATCTAAAAAAAAAGTAACTAAGATGGTATATTTTCCCTCACACTAACGGAATAGGATGGAGTCAGTAATTTTGTCGACCCCATATGAAGTTTTCTTCAGGCCAAGATGTAGAATCAAAATAAATAGATGAAAGTAGGAAGTTTCCATCATCCTCTTACAGTAACCACGTGGGGAGCCAATTTTGAATAACCCAAGCAGGACCAAGCATCGAAAGCCATGGCTGTGTCAGGGGCGCACATGAGGGGAAGCGACGGTGTCTTAAAGTGCTCCCTCCCTTCCACTGGCAAAGCAGAATTCTCTTTGATCATCTGTCTTCAATCTTCTCTTTCGCCTTCATGTTATGGGCTTCCCCATTTAGGTGATTGTTCTAATTAAATTTTCTTTCAAGTATGAAAGAGTACTGACCTCCTTCCAGTTGTGTCTATCAAAGGGATTGCTTCGGAGGCATCTTATTTAATTGCTCGTCTAAACTCCATATAAACATCCACCATAAGGAACACAAGTAATGGGGGTCAGGTCAGGCGATCTGGGGGGCTACGGTCGGTCTCCGCAGTTGGATTTTAGATGCCAAGAAGGCATTCTGTGTGAAACCGGTTTTCAACAGTGAAATCTTTTGTTGATTCAGCATTACTTTGCTCTTTGAACTACAGAGAAACTGTAGAGGAATTGGCCTCTTTTCTTTAATGGAAAGCAGTGCATTCCAGAATTCAGTTTTAGAAGCAGGAAGCCAAAATTTTGGATTTTATTCTCGGATTTAAATTGGATTAAGCATGTGACTCTTGGGTCACCTTCGTCTCTGGCCTGCGCTTTTGCAGCTCGGGAAGGAAGATGGTGGGAGACTAAGGAAGTCATGAAGACCCAATGGGGTTGGCACCCCGGGGAAGGGCCTGGGGCCATAATGCCTTCAATTTCACAGTTTGGGGCAGTGTTTCAGGAGGCCCAGGCCGAGTGACAGGCTCCTGGTCAGCAAGTTCACATTCCGCTTATCTCGAAACCTTTTCCAGCTCTTGGAAACAAGCTACATCTTCCGAGTGCAAGGGAATGGGTAATGGCTTCTCTTCAGCAAATATTTTCCTTGCCTTTACTCCATTTTGTGAGTCACACATTCCAGTTTATGGCCGAGCCTGCTGTGGTGATTTTTCCCAGACAAATACCCAGTGAGATCACAGAGCTCGTGCTTGTATAAAGCCCTCGGTGGCCTTTAATTTCAATAGAGCTTGAGCTGGGCTGATGAGCTGTTAAATGAGCTCGGAAGCAGAGCCTGGAAGTGAATCTGGTTTGCAAAGTAATTTCAATAGACCTTTCATGGCCTCTCTCTCACAGTGTTTCCCATATGACAGTCCCTAGCTATTTCAATTTGAATTAGGTTAAATTAAATTAAATTCAGTTCTTTAGACACATTAGCCACATTGAAAATGCTCAGCAGTCACACGTGGCGAGAGGCTACTTACATTGGACAACACAAGTCTCGTATGTTCTCGTCACTGCAGAAAATTCTGTTGGGCAGAGCTAGTCTATAGAGAGGCACCCGAGGAAGACTAATTATGGCAGAGCAAGGAGGAAGCTTGGGCCGGAAGTCAAGAGAGGATTCTGTTCTGATCTGAGCCCTTAAAAGCTGTGTGAGGTTGTCTCTGGACACTCCAGGCCTCCGTACCCCTGTATGCTCACGTGTATTACGAAGCTAACATGATCTGATGAACTTCGGAGTCTGACTGCTGGATTTAAATGCCAGTTACCTACCGGAGCACTTCTCTGGGCCTTGATGTTCTTCTCTGAAACACAGGGACAATGATATTTCTGTACGATTGAGTGGTAGATAAATGGTTGTGTGTGTGTATGTGTGTGTGTATATATATGTATGTATGGAGAGAGAGAGCACGTGTGTAGAGCAGTGGTTGGCCACAGAAAGTACTCAATGTTTAAGCTTTTATTATTATTTTTTAAGATTTTATTTATCTGAGAGAACAAGAGAGCGAGAGAGCACGAGCCATGGGGAGGGGCACAGGGAGAGGGAGAAGAAGGCTCCTGCTGAGCAGGGAGCCCAACGTGGAGCTCGATCCCGGGACCCTGGGATCATGACCTGAGCCGAAGGCAGACGCTTAACCCACTGAGCCACTCAGGTGCCCCTGTTATTATTATTATTATTATCACCAGTAACAGTTGATTAACACATACTTTGTATGTTATATGTATCATATACTTAAAGTCGGCTAGAGAAAAGAACAGGTTACTAAGAAAATAAGGAAGAGAATACATTTATAGTACTGTATTTATATAAAAAAATCTGTATATACGTGGACTCCTGCAGTTCAAACTCGTGCTGTTCAAGGATCAACTGTATTGTTATTTCATATACAAAGAGCATAAGGTGCCATCACATGTTTTTTGTTCCAAATGATGTTTTCAGTTTGCTGGTATTTTCTCTGTTTTTTTAACCTCTCTGCAACATGTTGCTGTACCTGAGTATAAATATTCCACATTGTCGCTTCTTAATGCTTTTGCTGTCCTGCATAAATTAAGCACATCTGAGGAAGAAATTACTTAGTGTGGCAGTCTCAAGGTTGGTTCTTTGATATTTTAGCAGTGTAAAAGAAATTAATGAGCTCGATGTCAATACCGAGAAATTCCAGGAGCAGCCTGTCTTTCGGTGATATTTACACTCATGTCTCTCCAGTTCATAGATCACGAAGTAAATCACGGGGGCCAGTATTCTGTTCGTAAAGGTTTTTTCCATACCCCACAGGTGGCTAGCGTCCTTTGTCAGTGGGCAGTCTGACCACGTGAAGAGGGTGACGTCATGATCCGGAACTCCGAGTCCAGCACTGGGTTGAATCCCTGGTCTCCTTGTGGATGAAGGGAAATGTACAGCCCAGTGGTCCTCAAACCCAGCTGCACCCTGGAACCACTGAGCGAGCTTTAAAAATGCGGATGCCTACATCCTGCCCCCAGAGATTCTGATGTAACAGGCTTTTTGAAGCTCCATCGGGGATTCTAATGAGCAGCCAGGGCTGAGAACCCCTGGGCCAGCCTCTACCAGTGGACGTTTTTTGAAGTGTGGCACAAATGTTCCTGGGTCATGAGCCACATCACCCTGGAGGGAGATAGCTGCTGGATTTTCACGGGTCCTGTTCTAGGTCCTCGTTTTTATCAGTGATCTGGGTCAGATCCGTGGACCACGGAGTTAGGCTGGAAGGAGAGGGGAAATGTTAGGTGACAGGCACCAGCGACATTACTGGTAAGTTAGAAGGCAGGGTGGGTGCGAGTCAAAGAGGAAGAACCGTGAAGCCTTTCAATTACTGTAAATGAAGCCAAGTGAACACATAGAGGACATGGAAAGCTTAGACTAATGACTGGGGATAGATTTCCATTGGCTGACAGCTGCAGTGATTAGAAGCATGTACTTAGAAACCCTTCCTCTGTTTGAATCCTGCTCCACTGTTTCCTTCTGGGTGATCTGAAACATGTCCCTTAGCTTCACTGGACTTCAGTCGTCACTATGTCAAAGGACAGATAAAAGGCCTACCTAATTCCATTATTGTGACCATTACCTGTAATGATGTATGCGGACTGCGAGCACAGCACCTGGCCCATAGTAAGTGCTCAGTAAACACATGATGAGCGCCAAATTGATCTTCGTTGTCATCCGCATAACGAATCTGCCCAAAGAGCCAACAGGGTCAGCCACTGTAGGGACACAAGTATCTGGGGTGGGGCTTGTTATTAATCTTGACAAATATACCATAGTCGTACCAGACATCAATTAATACTAGGGGAAACTGGGTGTGGGGTATAGGGGAGCTCTCTGTACTATTTTCACAATAACTCTCTGTATCTAAAACTGTCCTAAAATAAAAAGTTGGTTTAAAAAAGGTATTGCCACAGTGGTATTGCCTTGTTAAATGGAAGTGAGATTTATTTATTTTTCAACACACATTTGTGTGCCAACTCTGTGCTCAGTAAATGGGAGGTTTATCCCTTTCATCAAGAACCAGGATGTTTTTGTTTTAAATATTTCTGGAGCAGAGATTTCTAAGCTCTCTTTTCCATATGTATGGGGAACCAAATTTGGTCCATTGAAAATTTTTGTTTATTTTGAAATAATTTTAGGGAAGCGTTGTGAAACTGGAACAGAGTTCCTGTATATCATTCTGCAAGCCTCCGCCTACATCAGTAGGCTACACAGCCCGAGGACGATGATCGAAACCAGGAAATGAATATGGGGACGTTGCAGTTCACTTAAACCACGGCGTCCATTTGGGTTCCACGGGTTTCTCCGCTGATGCCATTTTTCTGTTGCAGATCGGGTTCCGGATCCCACGAGGCCGTGAGCTATGACATCTCCTTAGTCTCCTCTAACTGATGCCGGTTCCTCACTTTCTCCTCATCTCTCACGACCTGTACTCTTTTGAAGCGCACCGGTCAGACACCTGGTAGCCTGTGTCTCACCTCGGGTTTGTCCCATCTTTTGTCCCAATTAGCTTGAGGTTGCACGCTTGGGGAAGAGTACCATGGGATGTCTGAGGTCATTGCCCTCTGCGGGGTGTTGGGTCGGAGGACACGTGCTGTCAGTATGTCTTGTTGCTGCTGATACTCTCAATGACATTGGGCTAACGGAGGCATCTGTGGATTCTGATCGACTTTTGTCAGTATCTTCGAAAACAGACACCGCTCGCGTGCCGTGTTGCAGTAGAAGAGTGAGACAGGAAGGTTTATGCCCGAGCCCAAAAGTGGCTTCAGAAAGCTGGGCTTTCTCAGTATAATTTTCATAATTTTCTCTCTTTAATCTCATTTGTACTCTCAGGGATGCCTGCTCCCCATTTTCGGAGTTTTGCCACTAATCGTGGTTGTTAAAGCAGATAATCAAGCTATTAAAATTGTATATAAAGTAAAAATGAATAGGGTATAAATCGGGACTTGGGAGGGTCCCCTGAAAATGAAGTACATGAACGTTAATAGTTATTCTTCAAACCCATTTTTCCCCTGTTAACTTTCAAAAGGAAGTGCGGTGTTTAATAATCCATTTTAAAGCTAGACTAATCTGGATTTGAATCGAACTTTACATGGTTTGGAGTCATTTTTTTTTTATTTTTTAAAAGAATTTTTAATATATTTTTTAAAAATTTTATTTATTTGACAGATCACAAGTAGGCAAGAGGCAGGCAGAGAGAGAGAGGGAAGCAGGCTCCCTGCTGAGCAGAGAGCCTGATGCCGGGCTCCATCCCAGGA
>ML103082.1:58739-74094 GCA_003697995.1 Taxidea taxus jeffersonii
AGATCACAAGTAGGCAAGAGGCAGGCAGAGAGAGAGAGGGAAGCAGGCTCCCTGCTGAGCAGAGAGCCTGATGCCGGGCTCCATCCCAGAACCCTGGGATCATGACCTGAGCCAAAGGCAGAGGCTTTAACCCACTGAGCCACCCAGGCGCCCCACGAGTCATTTTTTTTTTTTTAATTTTTTTTAAAGATTTTATTCATTTATTAGTTAGAGAGAGAGAGAGAGCGAGCACAGGCAGAGAGAGAGGCAGGCAGAGGCAGAGGGAGAAGCAGGCTCCCCGCGGAGCAAGGAGCCCGATGTGGGACTTGATCCCAGGACACTGGGATCATGACCTGAGCCGAAGGCAACCGCTTAACCAACTGAGCCACCCAGGCGTCCCTCCCCACGAGTCATTTTTAAAGTCTGGCAAGCCTGGGTTTAAATCCTGGTATTGCCCTTTACTAACAAGCTATTCAGCTTCTCCAGGCCACAGTCGCCACAGAATATGCAAAGGTAGACAACAGGGGCATCTGGGGGGCTCAGTCGGTTAAGCATCTGTCTTTGGCTGGGGTCATGATCCCCGGGTCCTGGGATTGAGCCCCATGTTGGGCTCCCTGCTCAGCAGGGGCCTGCTTCTCTCTCTCCCTCTGCCACTCCTCCAGCTTGTGCTCTCTCTCTCTGTCAAATAAATAAATAAAATCTTTAAAAAAAGTAAACAGCTAGCTTTATGTCCTAATTAATCTGCAAGGGGGTTATAGAACTAAGAGGAAACATAGAAACAGGCCACCTCCCCCAAAACCCCCTCACCAAATTCAAACTCTTTGGTACATTTATTCCCTCAAATTTAAATGCAGTTAGATCATTTTCAAGTTAGCAGTCTTACCCTTATGACCATTGTTCCAGAATCTTACTGGGAATGACTGTAAAACCACAAAAGAGCATCTTTTGCAAACCACCACATAACTTACTAATAAAAGGAGGACCTTTTGAGATTAGCTTATTAAAATTGTTCTGTGGCATCAGTTTGGGGAGTAACGTGATCATAGAAAACAGTTTATGAACTTGGGGGGTGATTTTTCTATCCCAGCTGCTGCTCTGTTCTTGGGCATACTAGATATTTCTAATGGATTTAATCCTAAAATGTGAACAGCAGTAGGTTGCACATTTCTTCAAAGGGGAACAAAAACCCCAGAGAGATGCTGGATCTGCTCTATTTCTAGGAAGGTGGGATCTGGTTAGGTGTGGTTTGGAAAAATACAAGAATTCTGTGACGGTGTGGTACAGCCATTGAGTTTAAAATTTCAGGAATCATAAAGTTATTTCGAATGAAAACCCTTTATAGCTTAGCTCTCTTTTTAATATTCATCAAATCTTCAAAACATGGTGGCCAACAGAATCAAATTAAGCTCTTGTCCCGCTCTCCCCGCTCCCCCCTCGACGGGGACATGGTGTCCTAGAAACAGCCAGACCTCTACTAGGTTCCATTTTCGGCTTGAGCCTCCAAAATGGGTCTTTAGAATTAAATTTGGCTATTAGCCCAGATTTACTCAAATTTTTAACAAGCACCGCTTTGTGTTTCAGCATCCCCCCGCCCAGGGCCCCAACTTTGTAACCAGTTGAGGAGGCCCTCGAACAAAAAACAAAGGCAGCTGCGGGAGAGAAAACCCGGGGAAAGGGGGGAAGAAAAACAGTTCAGCCTCAGCAGCTGCTCCGATGATCAAAAGAGGAAGCCCTCGCTCTGCATTTGATCACTCTCAAGTTTTTGAATAGATGCTCTTTATCGGGGGAGAGAGGAAACGAGGGGCGTGCGCGAAGCCGGTGGGTGAACGCACCAGGGAGCGCATGCGGGGAGGCCGGGGACTCTGGAGTCCACCAGCCCTCGGCCCTCGCCCTCGCCGGCCTTCCGAATTGCCACCTGTTGTGCGGGTATCGGGGCAGGCAGGCTGGGTTTGCTTTGCTGTCTCTTGTCCTGCCCTTTGTCTCACGAAGGGAGGACAGGGCTGGCTCGGGCCGGGTCTTCCCGTCTCCGAGGTGCATTAGGGGCTTTGAAGCTTGGGACAGCAGAGCGACACGCACACGTGGCCCAGAGCCGGGCACACTGGCAAGGTGGGCCGCAGGCTGGAGCCTCGATGTGCTTCAGAGGACACTCCTGGGAGAGCACGTTGCACGGAGGGCTGGTCGGAAGAAATCCGAATTCCCTGGGGCAACGCGAAAGAGGCAGAGGGGCTCGCGGGTGTAGACAACCCTTTCATGGAGAGGCTCGTTTCCACGTTGCGTGGACGGCTTGTGCGTGTGCCCTGTTTCTGTCCTCGCGTTTCTTAGGTCCCGGGAACAAGTGCTGTGTTTGACCAGGGAGCCCAGTCCGGCGGGTGATTTTATCTTTGTATTTGGGAAGTGTTTCCTGGCAGCCATGGAGTCTGAAAAGCTCGAGAGAGCCCAGCCGGATTCTAGGCAGAGCCACATTTGAGTCCAGGTTGACCCGGCCTTCTAAGGGCCATAGCATCCCCTGGCTGCGAAACATAATGGGACTTTTCTTGAAGGCAGAAGCCAGCCCGGGCTGCCGGAAGCCGGTTCTGGCCTCAGGCTCCCTCCGGCGCAGAGGCGAGCTTCTTCTGCAGAGAGATCCGGAGGCCTTGGGGCCGGATGAGGCAGGAGCGCTTGCCTGGTCAGGCCTGAAGGATCTTTGCTTGGAATCCTCTGTCCCCTCTGCCACCCCCCGGAGTGTCTCAACTGTGCCGTCGTAGTGCAAGAACAGCACTAGACAATTTGGACGCAAATGGGCGGGACCGTGTGCCAATAAAACTTTATTTACAAGAACAGGCAGCAGGCGGGATGCGGCCTCTGTGCTGGAGCTTGCTGACCCCTGGGCTAAGTCAAGGGTTTCTTAAGGGCTCCACAGGCCTCCAAGGGGTCGCTGGGGATGGAACTCAGAGGGAATTGGGATAGGAAAAAAACACATCCGTATTTTCACGGACCTCCAGTGAAAACTTAGCGTTTGTGTTCTTGTGGATGCGGGCAACAGATCACAGAGACTTTAGCAGTTTCGGTGACTTTGTCACTAATAGAAGCCACAGATTATTCATATCTCATTATAGTGTGGCAGAGACCTCAAAATGCTGTTACAGCCTTTACTCCTTTGAAATCGGACGTTACGCCCTCCCCAGCATTAATAAAGGACACGCCTACTACAGAGGCACATACAAGTACGTTATGTGATCAGGTATATTTTATATACATTTCTGAGAAGGTAGCCAGAGGGTTGGGCCGATGGCCAAGGGGGCAGAGGCTCCGTCCTGCTTCTGGGTTGTTTCACAAGAACCCCGCCGGTGGGCTGATGCTGTCCCTCGGCCGGAGATCCTGCTCTGCCCCGATATGCTCCGTTCTTCCCACATCCGTGGCCAGTGTGACCTTAAGTCTCAGACACAGACGCTCACATCTGCCTCCGCTTTGGGGTCGGGTTGTAATCCTTTGTTTCTTTATGGCCGAGCCCTAGCGACTCAGTCACCTCTGACATCCAGTGTGTCCATGATTCCTTTTGAGAAGGAACCACTTCTCCGAGCCCTTGGAGAAGCCTACGCAGGGTAACGTGCAGTTAAATGATGATAACCTCGTTCCTTCCCCAGCCCTGTGCTGGGGAAGACCCAAGGGCCTGCATGGCAAATTGATCATGTCCACGTTAGGGGTAAGACGCTCTCATTTCTATTGTGCTATCTGCCTGCTTTGGGCAAAAGCCTCCATTTATTCTCACTAAGCTTCAATTTCGTCATTGTAATTGCACTGTACTTACCTGACTCCCAGAAAAATGCCTGGTGGGACGCCTGGTGCCTGGCAAATGTTCAGTTACCGGCAGGTAGGATTTCCTTTGGCTGGTTGGTAGCTGGGTATTGGGGTTAGTCTGGCCCTGTGAACCGCAGAGATGCCTTGAAACCCTAAGTGGAAGATAAAGGGATGGAGGGGCCAGGGGCCTGGATTCAAGGGGCTTTCACTTTGCAGAGTACAACGGGCAGTGATGATCCAGAAGAGGACCCCTTGGACAGAGTGGCCATGACAACAAGTGAGCAACTCTGTCCCATCCCATGATTTCCCCAGGGAGGCCCCCTTTGGTGAGCTTTGACCCTGATGCCCATAGCAGATTGTTGCCGGTCATTTCTGGGAACTACTGTCCAGCCCTAGAGAGCCCTGGGATGGTTCTAGCATCAGCCAGTAGAGCCAAACTATGGGCATACCCGGTAATACCCAACTGAGCCTCCTTTCCATCCCATGGAGGCTGATCCTTTGTATTTTGTTCACAGATCACTGTGTGACTCTGCAGATCACTGTGAGATGCTGCAGCTCATTTCCTTGGGGTGGGTAGGGGGCGCCAGTAACTGTCTTTGGGATCCCCAAGATTGTCTGGATAAATAGATTGGCTGTGATTGGCTTGGCATTTGGGTGTGAGGGTGGATCATGAGCCCTGACTAGAGTGGGAGACAGAAGCCCGAGATTCTTCTGGCCTCCTTACTGATTTTCTGCTAGCCTTCGGACAGCTCTTTCAGGTGGGAGCTCTTGGGGCTGAGTAGAAGGAGTGCTGGACTAAGGATTGGAGACCTAGGTGGTAGCCCCAGGCCTTCTCCTGAGTATCTTGTAATCTTGGGCAAGCCACTTACCCCAGTGTGTTTAAGTGACCTCGTCAAAAGTGGGGTCGTACCCTCCCTGCAGAGGAGTGAAGCAATGCTTAGATGTCACTTTGTGGACAAGCCTTTTTATTACAATAGGGGATGTGTCTCTAGCATAGAGTGGCTGAAATGGTCAAGTGAGAGTCAGTCATTGTAAATGGGAAAATAAATTAAATCCACATTTATGGAATCACCTTAATAATAAGTTGAGGGGAAACATTTCTTTAGTTAGGCCTGGAGTATTTCCTACTTGGTTTTTGAAGGTATCGATTGTCAGAAAGGAATAATTACGAAGTAGGCTCCTATTGCTATTTCTACCATGAAGGTGATGTGTTACGGAAGATTCTGTTGCAGGGTTGCTGGACCAAGTCTATCAGGGAAAACACAGCCTTGGATTCCTGTTACACAGTCAACTAGTTTTCTGCCTCCATTAATAACTTAATGATCGTCGAGGAACTTTGAACTCCGACCAACAAGTGATAAGTCTTGATACTAGAAGTTTATGCTTCATCGCCTTTGGCTTCTGTGTGACACTTAGCCATGCTTTTTTAATAATAAAACTTAAAATCAGAGGTCACTTAATGAATTTGTAATGGGAGATAAAATCAGTAAGTAGACTTTGGCCTTCCAAGCATCTCTTTATTAGTTGGGAAAGCTTTCTAGGGTCTGAATGTCAGTCATTGGTTGAGGGGAGGGTAATTGTAAGGACAAATTTGTTGAGTTCACAGCCGAGTCCTTGTAGTCTGTGTCCATCTTCAGGACCAAGTGTGTGTTCTCTGCTCCGGAGGCAGATCTGAGTGTGGAGTCCCCAAAGCAAGCAAGCCAAATTCTTTGGATTTTGCAGCACTGACCCAGTGTGTCTGGCTGGACTTTGGGAACAAGAGGTCCTTATTCCTGGCAGGGCTAGGGAAGAGTGAAACCATGGCAGATGCTCTGGACTCCCTCAAATACCATAAACACTGGCAGGAGGAGTGGATTGAGCAAGAAGAATTTTTATAGACTCAGGAGATTGCATCTTCTTTTTAGACAAGGAAGTGGGACATTCTAGACTGTAACCCAAGAAGCCAGGGAGAGACGAACCTAGTAAAATCTTGAGGGAGGAAATGCAGTTCTCTCCGGGTCACTAGAAGCTGCTGCTTTCCCCCACGCCTTTCTGTGTCTGTAAACTACCTTAGTGTTTGGGATGTTTATTTTCTGTTTCCTCTCTATATTTTTTAAAGATTTTATTTATTTATTTGACAGATCACAAGTAGGCAGAGAGAAAGGGAAGCAGGCTCCCCACTGAGCAGAGAGCCCGATTCGGGGCTCAATCTTAGGACCCTGGGATCATGACCTGAGTCAAAGGCAGAGGCTTTAACCCACTGAGCCACCCGGGCGCTCCTGTTTCCTCTGTATTTTTTTTTTTTTCTCAAAGATTTTATTTATTTATTTGAGAGAGAGAGAGCGAGCGAGCACAGGCAGACAGAGTGGCAGGCAGAGGCAGAGGGAGAAGCAGGCTCCCTACAGAGCAAGGAGCCCGATGTGGGACTCGATCCCAGGACACTGGGATCATGACCTGAGCCGAAGGCAGCTGCTTAACCAACTGAGCCACCCAGGCGTCCCTCCTCTGTATTTTTTAAAAAAGATTGTAT
This sequence comes from Taxidea taxus jeffersonii, assembly GCA_003697995.1. Taxonomy (NCBI): domain Eukaryota; kingdom Metazoa; phylum Chordata; class Mammalia; order Carnivora; family Mustelidae; genus Taxidea; species Taxidea taxus. The sequence goes on from ML103082.1 coordinate 65,005, forward strand.
TCATTTATTTGAGAGAGAGTGTGTGAGCGCGAGCAGGGGGAGGGCTGGAGGGAGAGGGACAGTAGGACTCCCTGCTGAGCGCGGAGCTTGATGTGGGGCGCAATCCTGTAACCCTGAGATCACAACTGGAGCCAAAACCAGGAATCAGATGCTTAACTGACTGAGCCACCCAAGCGCCCCTCCCCTGCATTTTTATAGCCATCTCAATGACCATATGGCAAGTCAGTAGAATAAAGGATGTTTTCGATATGGTGCTCCTTAACTCTTGGAAGGATAAGGATTATGCTTCCTTCATGATTTCGTGCAAGTCTGTGAGCAGATCTACATTCAACTGATAGTTTTCAAGCCCTGGCGTAGGTAATTTCCAGATCTGTTGATCTCATCTGCTCCTGAAAGCAACCTTAGCTTCGAGGTGTAGGATAATGGGGCCAGAGTGATGAAGTGACGTCGCAGGTCACAGAAGGGTTAGATACAGACTCCTCTCTGTGAATCTAGAACCCTCTTTACAGCTGCCTTCCATGTTCCATACCTAGTGGTACTTTTGTGAGTTCTTGAACTCTGGAAACTCTAGTTTGATATGAAACACTGTTACCTAGAAGCACTGTCAGACCGAAAATGGGCTAGACCTCTCTGAAGGCTTCTGACTATAGCTCGTGGAACTGAATTAAAATATCTTTCAGAAGAAGGATCCCTTAGTTTCACACATCGAAGATTAAGAAGTTAAGCAGTCTCAACATAAGGTCCGTTCTGCTTTTTCTTGTTGGAAACCACAAATGTGTTCCCATGAGATGGATCTATTAGGGAACAATAATAATCGGAATTGCATATTTGCTTATATTCTGTTTTTTCCTGGTGAAGCACGAGGCAAAAGCAGAAAACCATACCTTTCTGACCCGAGCAGAGTCGGAAAGCACAAGACGCGCACACGTGCACAGCTCCTTCTTCGAGCTCCCTTAGCTCGTGATGTGGGGCTCGATCTCACGATCCTGAGATCACAACCTGAGCTGAAATCAAGGGCCATCCACGTAACTGACTGAGCCACCCAGGTGCCCCATACTTACTGTTGTATTTCTTAATCCTTCAATGTGTGTAACATGATACTACCATTTTCTTGCTACTACCATTTTTATTAGATTTCTGTCTTTTTTTAATATGTGTCACTGATTATGTTTTTGAGTGTTGTATCCCTATCCCCATTTTCCCCATAAGCCCTGGGTTTTTTATTGTGTCTTTGGAAAAAAGTGACGATTCTTTTTTTTTTTTCCCCATCCAGCCTCTGTGGCACCGTAGCACAAGGGATGTACGATCCTTTTGTGTTTAACCCACCATGTGACTTTACCCTATCGAATAAATTATTTTGGAACTGAAAATACTTTATAACACTATGTACTAAAGTTCTGTTATTTATTTGGAATCCAAATAAGAAGGGATAGACTTCTTTGCCAAAAACGCCCAAATTAATGACATTTAAAAATCTTACAGCTGGAGAGGATGATTCAAGAGGAAAATATTTATTCGTGCCAGGTCGTGTTGGACATTTGCTGCATGTCATCCTCATGGCAACCTGCTCAGGTGGTCAGGAACGGAGGCTCAGAGGTGGAGAGACTGCCCAAGATCCATACAGCCTGGCAGTGACTGCTGAGGGCCGACCATGAGGTCCCCACGCTGTTCCCAGTCCCTGAGCCTCAGGCTTCCCACTGGGTCTCGTGCTTTCCCAGACTCCGCCATAGGAAAGACTAGTGAGTTCCTGTGTGTTTTCTGACAGTCCGTTTACCCAAGATGGGGCATTGAAAACTTTGACTTTTAAGAGATCATTTTAAATTTTTATTTTATTTATTTAAAGATTATTTATTTATTTATTTGACACAGAGAGAGAGAGAGATCACAAGTAGGCAGAGAGGCAGGCAGAGAGAGGTGGGGGAAGCAGGCTCCCTGCTGAGCAGAGAGCCCGATGAGGGGCTCGACCCCAGGATCCTGAGATCATGACCTGGGCCGAAGGCAGAGGCTTAACCCACTGAGCCACCCAGGTGCTCTGAGATCATTTTTTTAATCAGTGTTTCTCAATCTTTTTATTTATCTCCACCCCCCCACCCCCCGCAAGGAGACTTTAGATTTCTTTTCCTGATTGCCTCCCCGTGAAATCTTTGTACCATGGGTACACGATATGTGTGTTTAAGTATGGTGTGTGTATTTGTACTTTAAAGAAAGAGTGAGGTGGTATTTTGCCCTCCACCCATGTTCCACCCACTGGAGGTAATGGTGATCTTGCCTCTGTTGAAAGCGTACATTCTGTATCTTCAATTATTTTCCATAAGTAGATCTTCTTTTGAAATTAATAACAGGCTACCTTAGAACAATATACTTGAGTTTGTGGGGGATGAGAACCGTTGTTGGGTTGTTTCCCAGTATCTTGTGAGTTAGACTGGTGGGGAAGTTTATACAGTTAGTGACCGTGACACCGAGCTAATCCCTACATGAGAGCAGGTGGAAGAGCCAGGGCGTGATTCCCACCTGCTCAGTTTCTTTCCTTCCCTTCCTCTCTCTCTCCCTTTCCCTTTCTCATTCTCTCTCCCATCCCCACATCTAGCAAAAAAGAAATGGAAAGAAATCAGCCGTTGAGTGGTAAGTGCCTCTGGTGTGTTAGCCATATTTGGCACCTTAAGTTACACACCGTCTTCTTGGTAAGAACCTGCACAATAGATTCTAAGCAAGGGTATTAGATGAGTGCTTTTTTTTTTTATTATTTAGACTTTATTTATTTATTTGACAGAGATCACAAGCAGACAGAACAGCAGGCAGAGAGAGAGGAAGGGAAGCAGGCTCCCCACCGAGCAGAGAGAGCCCGACTCAGGACCCTGAGATCATGACCTGAGTTGAAGGCAGAGGCCTTAACCCACTCAGCCACCCAGGCACCCTGAGATGAGTGCTCTTTAGAGTTTAATGCACATCAGCTTCCACAATGGATCTTGTTAAAATAACAGATTCTGTGTTGGCAGAGCCGGGTGTGAGGGGGCTGGGAATCTGCATTTTTTTTTTTTTAAGATTTTATTTATTTATTAGTTAGAGATAGAGAGCGAGCACAGGCAGACAGAGAGACAGGCAGAGGCAGAGGGAGGAGCAGGCTCCCTGCCGAGCAAGGAACCCGATGTGGGACTCGATCCCAGGACGCTGGAATCATGACCTGAGCCGAAGGCAGCCGCTTAACCAACTGAGCCACCCAGGCGTCCCGGGAATCTGCATTTCTGAAGGCTCCCAGATGCTGCTGGTCCGGGAAGGGAGGCCACACTTGGAACGGCAGTATCCCGAAAGAACATAAGGGCGGATTACAAAGGGTCCTCAAACTAGTCTCAGCTTCCAGAAAGTCGAAATCCGTGGTTCTCAGCTGGGGGTGATCTGTTCCCCAGGGGTCATTTGGGAGTGTCCTATCTCGGGGGTGGTGCTGGCATCTAGTGGGTAGAGCCCAGGGAGGCTGCTGGCCTCTTACAGCATGCAGGACCCTTCCCTCACCACAGAGAATGATCCGGCTCCAGATGTACAGCGGTGCCTACATAGGAAACCCCTGCCTGAAGGAAACTACACTCTTCCCTCCAGTAAGGCTGCGCAGTGGCCTAAAAATCCCCCCTCTCCTTCCCTACCAGAGTGAGATGGATGTGGCGTGGTAGCCTCAAGTAGTCTGTGGTGGTCAGGCTCTGCGGTTGGCATTAATAGATAAATCTAGAAGTTTAATACGGGGGAGGAAATGAGCGGTGATCTGAAGAAATGCAGTTAAGTAGATGAACGGAGAACACTTGGAATCATGAGCTCTCTGGGGAGACCTCCGGGTCCACGTGGCAGGAGACCCTGCTGGGAGAAGGGTGTGATGGCCTTCATCTGGTGGAGTGTGAATGTGGTGGGCTCCCGACCCAGCTGTGCACACTTGGCCGCCACTGTTTACTGGAGTATGAGGCAAGGGAGCCCATCTGGACGTTTTTGGGGCAGACATGGTACATTCCTTTGGATTCTGGAAGATGACTTGCAGCTGGGTAGGAAAGTGGTGTGGGGTTACGATCCACAAATTGAAGACTCTTGAACAGTTGACATAATTCGCCGTGGAAGATTTTCCCCTTGAGAGAGTAACAAGTACGGACTGATGGCTGGGTGGGATGTCTGTAGGGCAGCATCTGGACTATTTATTTATTTATTTATTCATTTTTTAAAAGATTTCTTTATTTATTTGAGAGAGAGAGAGAGAGAGCGAACACACATGAACAGGAGAGGGAGAGAGAATCATGCTGAGCGTTGAGCCTGACAAGGGGCTTGATATCGGGAAACTGAGACCACCACCAGAGTCGAAACAAAGAGTTGGATGCTTAAGTGACTGCCCCCCACCATGGTGCCCTGGATTTTTAAATAGAGTAATATAATCAGTTTGTATGTGAATCATTTAAAACAAGAGCAAGACGTAAACGTGCTTACGTGAGAATGGATTGTTGGAAAGTTCTTTTTTGTTAGGTGTAATTTTCCATTTGGGTTCAAAGAATTTTAGTATTGTGCAATTTGCTCCTGTGACATATTCGTAAGTTTGCTCTAACTAGAGTCTTTCTTGGATGATGACATGCTAGTCAACTCATCTGAACTGAATAATGCTGATCCTCTCCTAGGAGGGAGACAAGGTTTGTTTGGTCATTTAAGATGATTCTACAACTTGTTAACCCTGAAGAAGGGAATTGTATCTGAAAAATACAATTTGTACAAATCCTAAGGCCAATGGAATTTTATAGACTGAGCTCAGCTGTTGGGTAAGAATTGTGAAGCCTTGGTATTGTACCCAAGAAAATCCAGACTTTTTCCTGCAAGTAAAGACATGTCTGCTGAACAAGTGACTTCATCATCTGGCATAAATGTTCCTTATTTTTTGTTCCCACCCATAGCATCAAGTTAATCAGCTGAACCATCACAATTTCTCTTGTTTAATTATTTTTTTTTAAGATTTTGTTTATTTATTTGACAGATAGAGAGATCACGAGTAGGCAGAGAGGCAGGCAGAGAGAGAGGGGGAAGCAGGCTCCCCGCTGAGCAGAGAGCCCGATGTGGGACTCGATCCCAGGACCCTGAGATCATGACCTGAGCCGAAGGCAGCGGCCCAACACACTGAGCCACCCAGGTGTCCCTCTCTTATTTAATTTTTAAAATGCTAGACTACCCTATTGTCTGCCTGTCTCTGTGCATTTCCCGCGTTACACTGAACCATGAGAAATGGCCAGCGTGTGTCCACTTCTGTGTTCGGAATCAGCAGTTGCGTATCCCCGCACTATTATTCAGTCTAATATTTAGTGATGTGTTTTAAGTCTTGTGTTAAAAATAGCTTATAGAGGCACAGGGAGCAAGTAATATATGGGTGTAACGTGTGTTTTTCTGAAGAGCTGGCTCTGCCTGTTGTGTGTTTCATCTCTCTCAGCGGTCCGGTTTCATACCAGTAACACCTTTCGCTTAGGGCTGGCACTTGAAACTTCACAATGCATGAGTCACCATGCTTCATTCTGTTATTTTCCAGGCAACTGGAGGTTCTCATTTGTCTTAATTTTTAAAGTGATGAACTCCTTATCTCCTAGCTCTATATGTTTTAAAATTCTTGTTCATAAGCCCTATGTTTAAGATTAAAAAAAAAAAAAAGGCCTAATCGTATCTCAGCATTTCTGTTCCATCAACTGGACTAATATCTCAAGATATTGACAGCTATTCCTGGAGGGATAATGGAGATTTTGAGGTCACAGAACTTTCTGGAACACTGAGGTTTGATAAAACAGTTGCTTTGCTGCTAATCTCCTAGAGTCCATTACTAATTTCCATGATAGGGTTAGAAATCGTATCATTCTTTTTGAAGATGATGAACTGTGGAATACCTATCACTATCTCTTGGAACTTGCAGCCCCTAATATACAGTCTGGAAAATCCTCTTCCATGCTACTCGCTTTCCAGAAAGGTTTGTTACTTATTGGCTACGATTTTGTCCTCGCAGATGATAGTCGTCCCCCCCACCCCCAGCTTTTGCTCTGTTCCAAAATACACATGGGCTTGACCTAAGAATTTTGCTAAAGGAATATTATTCCCCTCCAGGGAAATGAAAGCAGCATGTTTCAACACAAGTTTGGAAATCTTAAAACAACTAAAAATGAAAAAAAAAAAAAACCCAGATTATATGAGGTTCTGCAGAAATGAGGTTTGCAAGTTCAATAGTGGCCCTTGTGGCCTTCACTGTGGGGCAGGGTCATAGCAGGGGGACGCTAAGGCACTTACTGGCCCCTCTGGGCTGTTGCGATTATGTGGGCCTATTTAGAAGCTGTAACGAAAGCAGAGAGCATCAGCCAAGATGCCCCAGTGCACACTCTCAAATTAAGATCTCCCATTACAAGAAAAATCCCCAAAAGAAAATATTTGCATGGCAAGTAACGATGAGCTCTTTGCTCACCAAAATGATGTTGTAACATTTCAGGGAAAGCAGAGACTGCAACTTGCTCCCTGTTCTCCTTTCTGTCTCCGAGGGCCTAGAGGTTGTCAGAGAGGTTGGGGCCGGGGAGGGCGGCGATATCCCGGAGGCCTGCTTTGGCCCTCAGCTTATGTAAACCTCCACGTTTGAGCAAATGTGTAGGTTATTTCCTTTCAATAGGTTAAAAGCAGCAGACTTCTTCTTCTGAGATCTTGTCAGATAGAGAGCGCAGGAGCGAGCACAGGCAGACGGAGAGGCAGGCAGAGGCAGAGGGAGAAGCAGGCTCCCTGCTGAGCAAGGAGCCCGATGTGGGACTCGATCCCAGGACGCTGGGATCATGACCTGAGCCCAAGGCAGCCACTTAACCAACTGAGCCACCCAGGCGTCCCATGCAGCAGACTTCTTTTGCTGCAGAAGCAAGGTATAAACTATCAAATGGTCCCAGAGCAAATCACCACCAACATTGTATTTCTGACCAACTGGGTGATCTGCTGTGTTACTTGCTCTCGGATGGAAATAATCGGAGGCAGATGGATGTATGAAGCTATGATTTAGTTTGTAGTAGAAAGTTAGAGTACAGTAGCCCAGTCTGTGATTCAGCTGTTTCGGAAGAGTGTGCTCAATTAGGAATCTTAATTTCTAACCATAAGACAAAATGAAATAGACGCTTCCGACCCATGGATGAAAAGAAGTGCCTTCTACAGATTCACACAGATCAAGTTTGGGTGGCAACTGCGTGATGAACTTTCACCGTCTAGCTTGTCTGATACGCCAGATTTCACAGTATTTTGTCTAAATGTACCACAGTAGCATAGCGTAGTTTCCTCCCCCCCACCCCAAGTCTTTTGGTGCCAGAGTGGGGGGTTAGTTTGGAGAGGAAGGGTTCTGTGTCATTCATGCGGTGACTGTGAGGTGCGCTCATTTAATCTGTGGCCTTGCTTAAAGGCTTAGTGGGCAGAGATGTTTTTGGGTCGCCTGGAAAGGATCAGAGTGGCCAGGCTTTGCTGCTTTGTCTCTGTTCTGCGCTGTGAGAACGGTGTCCCCTGAGGATGTCCCGGAGTGAGACCCCTTGCAGTCTTAGAACCCGCTTTGCTGACCCCTGGGGAGGATCCAGGCCCCGCGCCAGCAAGTTTCCCCTGAGGACTGGAGAGAGGGAGTGAACTGCAGGGTGGCAGCCTGTTACTCTAGATCTCCAGGCATATCTAAGACCCCGGGGAGAGGAGGAGAGTGACCTCCGGGAGAATGCCACCTCCCGGCATGGAAGGCAAATGCCCCTCTTGTGCAGCATCCTAATGACAGAGGCGTCTGTGCAGAGGGCAGTAAGGCAGCTCTGTGCATTGTGGCCCTACGCGGACTTGGGGGATTCCAGTTCGTGGGTGAAAGTAAAGATACCAGCTAGTGGGTGGCTTTTGGAATCGGAAGTTTGACTTGCAGAGAATTGAAATCTTGGTCACTTGGTGATCCCGGATTTCTTTCTCTCTGCCTGCCTCTCTGGCCATTAGGATTGGCCCTCAGATACAGAGCATGGAATAGAAGGGAAACTGAGGCTGAAGGGAAACTGACCTTCTGTAAATCATCAATTCCAGTTATGTGCTGGTCGGAGAGAAGGGGGAAGCCAGTACTTGACAGAAAGAATGTTGTTTTGTTGTAGATTGAGTCCGTGTGGCCGGCATGGGGGTCCCACGCTAGCTGGTGACTCAGTTTGAGCCAGGAAGGCAATCTGGTTATTGGAGAGACTCAGATAAATAAACCTTTCAGATGGAATTGCTCAGGCACGAGATCCCCAGGATCCTTGAGACCATGTTGAAGAAGTGCTACAGTTAGAGTGGAAATCTTCGGCTCGGCAGAAGTTAGGGTACACACACCTGCCAACTGAGATATGTAATTTAGGGGTCAAATCTGGTTATAAGATGGCCATCTGGACCAGCAGTTGGCAAACTCCGGCCCGTGGACCAAATCTGGCCCACCACCTGGTTTTGAACGGCTCCCAGGTTGAGAATGGTTTTTATATTTCTAGGTGGTTGAAATGCACATTTCGCTAGCTAAAGCTTCCTTGCAACACAGCCGGGCCCATGCATTTTCGTATCGTCTGTGGCTGTTTCTGTGCTCTGCCTGCAAAGCCCAGGGTATTTACGGTCTGGCTGCTCACCAGAGGAGTTCATGGACCCCTGACTTAAGCAATCCCGATTATGCCTGTGTGACCTTTGGTTAGATAACCTTCCAAATGAAATTGCGGTGGGCACAGTTGCTTGTGGCGAGCGGGTACCTTGGAGGATAGGTCTGCTGAAACCCCTGCTCGGGACAAGGCTGCATGAAGGCGGGAGCGTTGTGAGCCCTCTCTGCCTGCAAGTGTCTGTCGGGAATCAAGGGCCCAGGAAGTAATGGGGGACCTCCAGGTGAAAACTCCCATGGTAGTTCACTTTTGGCCAAAGTCCTCCCTTCATCCTTCCCTTGGCCCACGAGGCCTTTCATTTTCCTCTTGTGCCTACAGGGTTCAACCTCAAACTGGTGATTGGGGGCATGATTTCCTGCTCCTCGCCATGCTGGGAGTTTTGTTTAAAGATCTCCAAAATCGACTTGACCATCGCTGAAAAAAGGACCTAGATGCATTTTATTTTATTTTT
>ML103082.1:74494-93681 GCA_003697995.1 Taxidea taxus jeffersonii
TTTTTTTACAAGTCTGGGTTGGCTTAGCCCTGCATTTCCAGCCCCACCTCTCACCATTCCTGTCTTCCCAAGCTTGCCCCATCTTTCACCACGCTCTGCCTTCGCATATTCTGTTCCTGTTCCCTTCCTCACCTTGCTGGCCTAACTACCCCCTACTCTCTTCTGCTCTCAGAGTCTCTCCCCCTCGCGCCCCACCCACCCACCCATAGGCAATTTCATATTCTCCTTTGTGGCACCGCTCTGCTGAGGCCGGGGCCTCTCTTACCCGTCAAAACACGTGGTTTTACGATTACTCGGGTCCCTGTCTGGTTCTTTCACGAGACTGGAAGCACTTTGAGGGCAGGGGTTGCAACTTTTTTTTTTTTTTTTAATATTTTATTTATTTATTTGACAGAGTTCACAAGTAGGCAGAGAGGCAGGCAGAGAGAGAGAGAGGAGGAAGCAGGCTCCCTGTCGAGCAGAGAGCCCGATGCGGGGCTCGATCCCAGGACCCTGCGATCACGACCCGAGCCTAAGGCAGAGGCTTTAACCCACTGAGCCACCCAGGCGCCCCAGGGGTTGCAACTTTTTAAATGGGGCCCCAAGACTGACCCATGATGAGGTACTTAATTAACCCGGGTGTGATGGACACACGTACATTAAATTAGCTGGTTGTTTCGTTCAGTGCTTAGGACGGAAGACTAAACACGTTTTGTGGGGTGCCTGGGTGGCTCAGTTGTTAAGAGTCTGCCTTTGGCTTGGGTCATGATCCCAGGGTCCTGGGTTCGAGCCCCACATAGAGATCTCTGCTCAGCAGGAAGCCTGCTTCTCCCTCTCCCACTCCCCCTGCTTGTGTTCCCTTTTTCGTTATCTCTCTCTCTGTCAAATAAATAAACAGAATCTTTATTAAAAAAAAAAAAAAAAAAAGGAAATTGAGTGGACCAAAGCTCTTCTGTATTTCACCGGGGAAGGGAAAGGGTATCAGAGGGTCTGTAAATGTTGCCTTTGTGTGTTTCCCCAAGGACTGCCCTCATCACAGTCGAGCCTCACAGGTGGCTGTTGAGCCTGTCTCCCCAGAAATCACAGTGCGTTCCTCACCCTCCAGCAACCCAACCTTCACAGGAGGAAAACGGAACTGAGGGTAGGCGGAGTAATATGGCCAGTCTTTGACTCGGGCATGTGTGAGTCTCTCATTGGAGAAGGAAAGATTTTGTTGTTGGGACGGAGCTTCACAGAGGAGGCACAAAACGAAAACTGGTCTTGCATTCATTCATAGAGACCCCAGTCTTTGTGTGAAGAAACTTCTCAACAGGCTCGTTGGGGGACAATTTGGGCAGGCCACCTGCTCTCTCATGGAACACAGAAACTGATAGTGTGGGCTGTTTAATCACCATCTAGTTTATGGCTTGTCAGAGCCTATTCCTGGAAGATGCCGACGCCTTGTCCAATTAGTCGACAAATAATGGCCAAGGACTCGAAGGCAGCGGCATCTGGTTATGCATGAGCTACGCCTAGGAGAGGCTTTCCTTGACAAGGAGAGTCCTGAAGTCCTTTCCCTAGGCCCGAATTCAGCTAACCACCCACAGTCGCTGCCGCTGCGAATGCTTGCTTTTACTGATGCAGGTGGTGGCCAGAAAAATCCCGTCTCCCACCCAAGGACTCGGCTGGACAGGAGGGTCAAATGCTCATTTTCCTAGCCCGGTAACGGATTGTTTCTTAGGTACACAAATTGCTGCCTAGGTCTAGAGCACAGCCCAGAAAAGAAAAATGCCCCGTGCATGGTCGGCACAATTTTCTGCCTGTGGACCTTCACAAGGCTGCATTGTGGAAACAGAAGCCGCTCAGATTGTTCATTGTTCTATGGCTCCTACTTTGGCAGCCAGAAGCGAATTCATTATGCAGCGATCGGCATGCTTTTCTGCTGTGTATTTCAGGCCACGGGTACAGTACTGCCTTCTGTGCTGTGCCCAGCCTCTTCCTTTTGGCCTCTGGCTCTTCGGGTCTTCCCCTGGCCCCGCTGCCTTCTGCAACCTAGGGACCAGCACACTTGGCATTGCTCGCCTCAAACCATAGCAAACGGTTAGGAGGACGGATTGCCCCTGACTCTGGGAGAAACACCCCCTTTAAAAAAAAAAAAAAAAGATTTTATTTATTTATTTGACAGAGATCACAAATAGGCAGAGAGGCAGGCAGAGAGAGAAAGAGGGGAAAGCAGGCTCCTCGCTGAGCTGAGAGCCCGATGCGGGGCTCGAGCCCAGGACCCTGTGATCACAACCTGAGCGGAAGGCAGAGGCTTAACCCTCTGAGCCACCCAGGCGCCAGGAGAAATACACTTTATTCTCACATCTGGGCCGGTCAGGCAGCCAGCAAGTATGTATGAAGCTCCCAGGGAGCGCACAGCAGGTGCCTGGCCGCCTCTCGGGGACCACGAGCTCAGACAAATGTCCACAGTTGCAAACATGACACATGTTCTCCCTTGCTGCTCCCGGCCCCAAAAGTATGGCTTCTTGAGCTTAGAGGGGGGAACTCAAGAAGCAGCCCTTCAAAAATGACCCTCTGTTGGGCGCCTGGGTGGGTCAGTGGGTTAATCGTCTGCCTTCGGCTCAGGTCGTTGGATCGATTTCTGCATTGGGTTCCCTTCTCCCTGGGGAACCTGCTTCTCCCTCTCCCCCTGCCTGCTGCCCTATCTACTTGTGCTCTCTCTCTCTCCGTCAAATACATAAATAAAATCTTTAAAAAAAAAAAAAAAAAAAAATTAAAATGACCCTTTGTAAGGTTGGGGTTTTTGTTTGGTTGGTTTTTTGTTTTTTGTTTCTTCTGAATTGCTTTGTGCGGCTAGAAGACAAGATGAGCATGACGGCTCACAGGCGAAGGTACTGTTTTTTATGAATTCCAGAGCAGCGTTTCTCACACTTGGCGCGTGCATATGGACCGCCTGGGGATCTGGTTAAAACCGCAGATAGGAGTCCCTAGGTCTGCAGCGGGACCTGAGGCCGCCTTCCTGGCAATGCCCTTGCTGCTGCGCCATGGACCACCATGGTACAGAGTTTCTGCTTCTGGTGATGGAAAAGTTCTGGAAATGGATGGTGGTGATGGATCTCTAATGCTGTGGATGTATCTAATACCTCTGAATAAAAAAGCTTGTGTGGTGCGTATCTTACTACAATAACAAAAAGTCTATGATTCTGTGATCACTGGTTGGACAATAAAAACCATACGTTTGCCCAGTTCGAACGTGAGGCCACCTCCCTGTTCCCCATTGTTCTTATACTCGTGTTTCTTCCTAGCACCTGTCCGTGGCTCGGAATCCTCCAGATTCGTGTGATGGTCCGGTAATACCTTGCCTCACTGAACTATCAGCCTTATGTGGGTAGGATGCTCTATCTTTTGTTGCCCACGGTCTCCCCAACGCGTAGCACGGATTTTTTTTTTTTTTTGTAAGATTTTATTTTATTATTTGACAGAGATCACAGAGCTCACAAGTAGGCAGAGAGGCAGAGAGAAAGGGGGAAGCAGGTTCCCCGTTGAGCAGAGAGCCTGATGTGGGGCTCGATCCCAGGACCCTGAGATCATGACCTGAGCTGAAGGCAGAGGCTTAACCCACTGAGCCACCGAGGCACCCGGATTGCCTGGGATCTGGTAGGCATTCCATAAATACTCGTCGGGATGGATGGATCTGCTACTACCATGCATGTTAACCTCGCTGGGAAAGGGAATTGGTTGTTAACCACACATTCAGAATTAATAAGATGGAGAGGAAAGTTTGGGGCCAGGCACTGTTTTTCTGATGTTGTGGGAATTGCTTTCACTTAGAATCACTTGGAGCAGTTGATCCTGATGTGTCTCTAGGTCTGAGAAGTCTGTCTGTTCCTTTCTGGTTAATATCCCGTGCTGGCCCGGAGAGCTCTTGACCACCCCATGAAGGACAGTGCTGTGCGTATCCGGCGGCTGGAGAGCCGTCTGCCATGCGAAAATATTTTACAGAGAAAGACGTATTGTTACCATAGAATCGGTTGTGATTCTGTTGTAGATAATTGGCTTGGGAGACAGAAGGCAAAAAAAAAAAAAAAAAAAAAGCATTCTTTTTCAACTTCATTTCTATTCTTGGTTTCTTAAAACCATCACCAGGCAAAACAGGGTGGGGAAAGGCGTGGGGGAGCTTTGTAGGAACCAAATGGATGGAATGAAATAATCTGGCCCTGTGCAGAAGGGAAAAAGAAGGCAGAAAGTTACATCTTTCTCTTGCCGAGAAAAGAATGTGTTTCCTGTTTGCCCTCGCTGAGAGCTAGAGCTCGTGGCCTCCGCTGAACAAAGAATATAGATGCGGCTGACAGGGCAGAGTGTGAGCTGCCGAATATTGGCTTGCTTGGAAACCATGTGACAGTCGCAACTCCTGATTGCATTTACTGGGGTGAGAGGGAAAGAAATGTGTCTCGCTCTATATCCTCTGCGGCTTCACATGAAAGACCATTGAAGGTAATTAATTTTACCTTCCAGAGTTCTGTGGGAGCATTGGAAGAGCCTTCATGATTGAAAGCTTTTTTTTTTCCCCCCCCAGTACTGAGCTTATAACCAAATGCCTTTCTGCAACAGAGTGGGACTTCACAGAAATCCATGGCTGCCTGCAGAAAGGTTTTAAAATTGTGACATTTTCCATTCGTATTTATCACGTTCCATATATGTCCTGTGAGACGCCCCTGGCATCCCAGGAAAAAGGACCCTGAGTGCTGAACAGGGGGCCCTGGGGATTCTCTAACTCAGTGGTTCTCCGTGTGTTTTTCTGGAATCAACCCACCCATAGAATATAAAACACGGTAGTTAGGAGCATCAGCTCCATGATGCGTGAATTTCTAGGGTAGAGGGGTGCTCCCGTTGAAACCGAAAAACCTTCCGATATGCTCCGTACACCACAGGTTCTCAAACTCTGCAGTCCATTAGAATCTGCTGAGGAGCCTTCATAGGCTTTTGCTCTCTGGTTCCCACCTCCCCCATCCCCCAGGCAGGGATTCGGATTTAATGGTTCTGGGGTGCTGCCTGGCTGGGGACCGTGGATGCGCCCCTGCCCAGGTGAGTCTCAGGCGCAGCCGGCATGAAGACTCACTTCTCTCCCAGCATTGCGAGTTGCTCTTTCCGCCCTCAGCTTCAACAGGGAGAGGAGTGAGCCCAAGGGCTCGTGTTGATGGCAGCTCCGATGGAAATGGACCCATGGGCTCCCAGGAGGACTTCCGTTGTGCAGAGAAGGGCTGTCCTCTTGCTACCCTTGTTTCTGGTGTAGTCAAGCTGGTATAAGGAAGTCTGTGCTGCTCAGCCTTCCCTGTGTTTTCCCCCAAGGTGGCTCTAGAGCCCTCCCCGAACCAGGAACCCCAAGGTAATTAATGGAACACGTTCTTTGCACTTTGCTGATCATCATTTGTGCTTGACTTACTTGTCTGTTACCAGCAGTGGGAACACTCGGCATTTATCAGTCGACACGCTAACTACGGATCAGACTGCGGTTAATGGAGCTGGAAGACAAAGGCCACTATTGTAGGGGGGACATCTGCAGCCTAGTACCCCAATTCATGTGCCGACCATCGGGGATAAGGGCTTCTATATTCCGCTTGTCATTATCTTTGATTCAGCAGTGACTTACAGTCAAGAGAAATAGGACCTGGGAGAAGTCATTCTCTTTAGTTCAATGTCAGTCATGTTGAGAGCTGGGGAAGTGACCACGTCCGCAGAAGGAGGAGTGCTTAGGGTTTGATGGCCTCCCTCCATGGAGGCGGAGAGGGGAAAGGTCTTGAAATTTGAGCACAGAAGGCTGGCTCCTCTAGGGGCTCTGTCCCTTCCAGACCCTGTAATGTCTACAGTGCTGGGAACTTAGAAATACTGTGGATGTATAATGGAAGCCTTTTTTCACATGCTCAAGTAAAGAGCTGTATCCTCATACATACAGTACTGTAAACATACAGATGAAGGAATGCGGTATTTGTGGGGAATGTTCTAAGGTTTTGCCAGAGAAAAACGTGGTAGCCCTACAAAGAGATCCGTTGACTTCCTAAAGGCATTGGGTGAAATGAATCATTGATTAAATATGAAAATTCAGGATGAGATTTTGCTTTCCAATTCGTTAGTTTAAAGTTTGAATAAATTTGCATTGATGCCTATGCAGAATACTGATCTTTGCTGCACTTAATGGGAAAAACAATAAGCATTTTATGCCTGGGAGTTGTAGAATCAGGAGAAGGGGATAGATAACAAGGTCAACCTCGCATTTCTGTTGCTCATTTAACCACTTACAAGTATATCCCCAAAGAGTGCAATGTAAGCTTTTGTGCTTTTCAGATGTTCTTTCTCTGTGTGTTTTAGCTTTAAAAACACACACACACAAAAACAGCCGTGTCCGTTTTTCACTAGGGCCCATTATGATAACAGTTGGAAGTGATGGGGTGAAAAACTGAAACTTCTCAAAATCAGCATTTTATAGAGTTGCTATATGGTTTTGCCATATAAGGCAAGCCTTGTGTCCCTGCCATGCGCATTTGCTTCTCTGCTCACTCCCTGCTGTTGAAGGTCTGACTGCGCTTCCCTCACTCTGTCACTGTTCGTCACTCTTGTCTGTGGCGGTGATGCAGGGTGGAGGGAGGAGGAGTTGGGGGGGGGCGCACAGGAGATTGTGTGCTCCCCTCCTCCCGTCCTCCCCCCTCCCCACTGCAGTTTCTTTTCAGATGCAAAGGGTGATGCGCACCTTTGTGTCCCCAGGAGGGTGACCACACCTCACTGCCATTACTACAGGCCCTGCCCTCCCCCTGCCTCCCCCTGCCTCAGGAGATTTTGTGGAGAAGGAAGCAGAAATAGCCCAGGGCAGGATGGGGAGTAGGGCCACTTCTGGAGGTCCTTGCCTTCTCCCTTACTCCAGCGAACCTTCCTGCTGCCTCAACCACTGTAAAACTCTAGCAGATGTTTTGGGAGGTTGATCTGTTCGTCCCAGGGTTAACTTACTAGAGGAAAAAGAAGGGCATTGGGCTTACACTTCCCGGACATGTATCTGAACAGCAAAATGTTCTCCCTTTTCCAGCAGGAAGCAAGATGATTAATGGAGTATTGAGTCGCTTGTGTTAGCTAATATGTTTGGGGTGAAATAAAGTCGCAGAAACTTCGTTTCTTACATGGTGTCTGTATACTTCATAATAACCCAGTTCTCCATGTACAATTGTAGCTTACTTATGCACAGTTTACATAGCCTTTGTTAGAAAAAGTGGAACAGAATGGTTGAAGAAGATGCCCTCTCCTGGGAATGCAGAGTGGGGAACAAGTTACTTGATTTCTCCTTGAGGAAGGTTATAAGCGCTCAGGGTTGCAAGCCCCTTTGTGCCTTTAGGGGGGTGTGGAGGCCAGATCCAGTGCTCCCTGGTGACTCATGGCCCCTGGCAACATATGCAAACTACATGTAGATGCTCAACAAATGTTAGTTTCTGGTCCCTTCCTCTGGGTCTCCTCCCCCCTCTGAATTTCAGGGTGGGCCAAACACTCTATGGGGTCTCATCCTTTGGGCCCATCACCCCATGGATCCTCTCTGTGTTTTGCAGACTGGAGAGTATATATTTCCTTTTGTCTTTTATTTATGTCTTTTGTCTCTTTGATCTGGAGTCCTTGGTCAGGAACTCTGGCTCAATTATCCTAAAGTCTGTGGGAAAGCTCAGCCCACTTAATGACATGCTGCATTATTTTGTAGCTCTCAAGGGAAAAAAAATGTGGCAAGAAAACGAAGAGTGCTTGTTACTTCTTCTTACACCAGGGCCCCAGCCTCTTTTGATACAAGTAAATAAAGATGAGGTAAGAAATGCAGAATCTGTAGATTAGGGAGTTGGCGTTATCAGTTGATAGGTCCGTAAAATGATTTTTTCTTGGTTTCAGAACAATGTAGAATTTGCTGTATGGCCACTACATGCACTACTCCTGAAATTGATAAAGTGTAGAACATGAATCAGCCCTGTGCATTTGGCTAAATTGAAGGAGGCTTGATGAATTTATTTGATATCCAGACTCTAGGCAAATCAGATACTTGTTTCTAGATTAAAAACCTGATTAAGAGGGGTACCTGGCTGGCTCGGTCATTAGAGCACACGACTCTTAATCTCGGGGTCATGAATTCAAGGCCCGTGTTGGGTGTGGAGCCTACTTTAAAAAAAAAAAAGATGAAGAAAATATGCATTGCCAACATGGAAAACTATTTCAGATATTTTGTTCAATATAAATGATTCTAGAATATTCAGGATCCACTCTATCTTGTAGAAATATAATGTGAGCTACATATGTAATTTTTAAAAGGCTATTAAAATTATTTAAAAGATTAAAAACAGGTGAAGTTAATGATATAACTTATGTAACAATATATCTAAAATGTGTTTCAACATGTAATCTAAAAATTGGGATATTTCAGCTTGCTTTCTTTCTTTCTAGATTTATTTACTTGTCAGAGAGAGGGAGAGAGACTATGTGCACAGGCAGAGGGAGAAGCAGGCTCTCTTCTGAGCGAGGAGCCCAAGGCAGGACCCTGGGAGCATGACCTGAGCCAAAGGCAGAGACTTAACCTACTGAGCCACCCAGGCATCCCTCACACTGTTTTTCATATAAGTTTTTTGGTGGGGGGGAGAAGATTTATTTTTTTATTTTTAGAGTGTGTGCCTGTATGTGAGTGTGGAGAGGCAGAAGGGAGAGGAAAAGAGTCTCAAAGAGACTCCCCACTAGGAATGGCACCCCTATATGAGATCTTTTTGAAGTCCAGTGTGAATTTTACCCTTAAAACCCTTCTCAGCAGGCCTAGCTCCGGTCGCATGCTCAGTGGTGATATGGGGCTGGGTGGCTGCTGTATTGGATAACAAAGCTCTGGATCTTCATTCTTTTAAACCCAGATGGTGAGGAATTAATCAAGACTCTTGCCCTGATTTAGAAAGATGATGTGAACATTGAGAAAAGGAGTTCTTTGAGAAGAAATGTGCTAGAAACCTCAAACAGTAGTAGGAACTAAACCAGTTTGCATATAAAATCTTTGTTTTCATCTGAGGACCACAATGGGAGACTACCAGTCTAAAATGTTTGCATGTGAATTGGAAGGGCATCTTCTCTAGCGTGCGCTTGTGAAAAACCAGATCCCAGTGACGCTGGGAGGCAGGTGTACTACACTCTAGTACATAATTTTTGTAGCTACAGTGCCTGGGTTCCATCCCTGCTTGACTACTAACTAGCTTTGTGGTCTTGGGCAGATTAATCTTCATGCCTAAGTTTCTTCCCCCACGTGCTTGGGCTAGGAATAGTAACTGGGTCCTAGGCTGTGAACGTTAAATGAGCTGATAGACACAAAGGACTTAAATCAGCACTGAGCAGTGAGTGACTGTTTGATAGCATTAGCTCTTAAATGATCATTATTCTCATTGAAAATTCTGTCAGTTGCCTTATGTCTCACTTTTTTTTTTTTTTTTTTTTTTTTAAGATTTATCCATTTATTTTAGAGAGAGAGAAAGCAAGCCGGAGTGGGAGGGCAGAGGGAGAGGGAGAGAGAATCTCAAGCAGTGGGCCTCGATCCTATGACACTGAGATCATGACCTGAGCCGAAACCAAGAGTTGGGCACCCGACTGACTACACCACCCACACGCCCCTGTGTCTCACTTTTGACTGGCTTATTTTATTCATTCAATAACTATTTACCACATGCTTTCTACATTCCAGTTCATATTTTGGTTGCTAGGGCTAGAGTGGGGAATGAGATGAACAAGATTCCTGCTCTCACGTCTTAAATTTTAGTGAAGGGAAATGGGCAGTGAAAAAGCACGCGGGGAAATGAGCTCATCTCTAGAACAGGTTGGTGTGATTGAAGAGTTGGGGTAGAGGGTTGATAAGCAATCAAGGCAGACATCACGGTGGAGGTGACAAGGCGCTCTTTGAGTTAAGTCCTGTGGCTGGTGTGGATCTGGGCGGGAGCAACAGGCCCAGGGAATGGCAGGTGGTAAAGGCCGTGGGTAGAAACTGATGTATTTGAAGAACGGAGAGCCGGCTTGTGTGGATGGGATGTAGACCAAGTATAGGTTAGAGATGTAGTCCAGTAGCGGGCGAGGGCTGGATCTCAAAGACCTCGCAGAGCTTGGAAGAGTTTGAAACCTTATTCTAAGAGCAAAAATAAATAAATAAATAAATAAAAGATGCGGGGTGGGGAAGTGGTGGGATCCAGTTTGCCTTTGGAAATGGCGCTCTGGCTTCCTTGCATTTTATGGGAGTAGGAGGGGGCCCCCACTGTCGGTTTTCTACAAGAATAAGAGATGGGGCACAACTCCCCATTCCTGGCAACCCCTCCTCCACCTACCCTGGGTTCCGTGAGCCTTCATTTTCTGCTCGTACAGGCCTGTAGTGAGGCCTGTCCCCTACTGTGGTCTGCTGTTTCAGGCGATGCCATAGCCACGCACGTGCTTGCACGTTTCCAGGACAATCGGTGGGTCTATAAGCAATCGGTGGATGTTCTCTGCAAAGCAAGGGAGAAGAAATCCTCCCAGAAGCCAAAAGTTGTCTGTAACGATTTGCAAGGCCGGGCTCCGTCTCCGTTCTTCACACACGAAAAGATCATTCTGACCCCTGTGCGCCCCCTCCCCGCTGTGAAATTGGTTTTCAGGTAAGAATAACCGATTCATATGGGTGGTTCTCAAAAAGCGAGAGGTAACACCAGCATCAGGTGGGAATTTGCTAGAAATGCAAATTCTTGGGTCCCTGCTCTGCAGACCTACAGAGTCAGAAACTCGCGGGGGGGGGGGGGGGTGGGCTCAACACTGTTTTTAACAAGCTCTCCAAGTGATGCACCGTGGAATTTGGGGACCCCCTGGTTTCTGCTGCTAGAGATGGTTGCTGGGAGTAACATGTTCGACTCGGTGCTGAGCACTTGCATAGCTCATGGAATTAAGTGTTTGCTTCCAGCTCTTTGTGACTGAGGCTATTCATGCTGTATTTCGGTTTTTCCTATCAGATGCTCCTGGATGGCATAATATTTACAAGGTTCCTGGGCTGGTTGCTTATCAGAATTTTCAGAGCTGTAGAACTGAAGTAATTAGGTCCTTCCTATGTGGAATTTTGTGGTTTAAATTGGAAGAAGCTGCTGGCTGTCCTGCTTTATTTTAATTAATTAAAATATTTTAATTAATTATTTTAATTAATTAAAATATTTTATTTATTTATTTGGCAGACAGAGATCACAAGTAGGCAGAGAGGCAGGCGGCGGGTGGGGGAACAGGCTCCCTGCTGAGCAGACAGCCAGTTTGGGGGTTGCTCAATCCCAGGACCCTGAGACCATGACCTGAGCTGAAGGCAGAGGCTTAACCCACTGAGCCACCCAGGTGACCTTTTCCTGCTTTAAAAATGATTTTAAAAAATTTTTAAAAAGTAAAAGTTCTTCCTGAGAACAACTGGCCACATTGTACCTGCCTTTAAAAACCATGTTTTCAAGGCGCCTGGCTGGCACAGTCTGTTAAGCCTCTGCCTTAGGGTCAGGTCATGATCCCGGGGTCCTGGGATCGAGCCCTGCATCGGGCTCCCTGCTCAGCAGAGAGCCTGCTTCTCTCTCTCCCTCTGCTCCTCTCCCTGCTTGTGCTCTCTCTTCCTCTGTCAAATAAATACATAAAAAATTCTTAAAAACAAAAAAAACCATGTTTTCAGTTGCCCATGCATGACGGTCTGCCCCACAGCTGCCCTCCTGTGAGTTTTTAATCCCTGGGTGGCTCAGACCACCCACCAACCTGTCCGTGGGGCTCTTCCTCCCTTCTAAATGATCTGCTTGTCTGAGGCCTTTTGGGGGGCTATTATGAAACCCCACCGACTGGGAAGCTTACAGATCAGGAGCCTGGGAGGTCCCAGATCAGGGTGCCAGCAGGTGCCGTGTCTAGGGAAAGGCCTCTTCCTGGTTCCTAATTGTGCTCGCGAGGGCCAAGCCTCATGACCTAAGCATCTCCCAGAGGCCCCACCTCCTAATACTTACCACATTGGGGCTTAGGATTTCAGCATTTAAACTTGAGGGGGGTGCCTGGGTGGCTCAGTGGGTTGAGCTTCCTCCTGTGGCTCAGGTCATGATCTCAGCGTCCTGGGATTGAGCCCCACATCAGGCTCTCTGCTCAATGGGGAGCTTTCTTCCCTGCCCCCCTGCCTACTTGTGTTCTTTCTGTTAAATAAATAATAAAATCTTTGGAAAAAAATAAATTTGGGCAGAGGGGAGACACAGACATTCAGCTCCTAGCACTGCTTGAGGAAAGTGGGCTGATTTTTTTTTTTTTTTTTTTTTTTTTTTTCAGCTTAACATGCAGTATAAAAAGCATATCTACCGGCAGGGGAGAGTAGCAGATAAACATTGCAAACAATACTGTGAAAGCAAATGTGGTTCTCTTCCTGCTCCATGAGTTTCTGGTGGCTGCTCTAACAAATTGTCACAAACAGTCGCTTAAAACACAAATTCATGAGCTTACATTCAGGGGAAGGGGGTCAGCGTCGAACCAGGGTCTCCCAGGGCTAGAAACAAGATGTTAACAAGGCCACATTCCTTTCTACAGGCTGTAGAGAAGAAGCCCTTTCCTTGTCCATCGAGGCTTCTAGAAGCCACCCCCATTCCTTGGCTTGTGGCCATCTTCCTCCAGTTTCCAAGCCAGCCATGGCGGGCCTTCCATCACCCTGACACTTCCCTCTGCCTCTTCCACATTTAGGGACCTCGTGACCACAGTGGGCCGATCTCCCTTTTTTAGCGTATGTGCTGCCGAAGCAAGCACTGATCTCCCGATTTTAAGGTCAGCTGATGAGCCACCTTAATTCCATCCGTCCCCCTCACCCCCCCTTTGCTGTGTAATGTGACGTATTGACAGATTTCAGGGATTAGGATGGGGACATCTCTGGAGGGGGAGGGGCCCGTGCTTCTGCCCACATAGCAGGCCCCTGAACTTCCTGCCTGTCTGTTTCCTCGTCTGTTTATAGTGGGGAAGTGAGTCGTCTTGAAGGAGCTCTTTGAGCATGAAGTGAGATGTGTGTGTGAAAATATCTGGCACAGGGCTGTTCCTCAGGCAACACTTTTGTGCCCCCAAATCTCTACATTGGTCCTTTCTCATTCCTACCCTCCTCTGCCGTGTTCCTTGGCACCCCCACTGGTGGGTGGTCTCTGCAGGCCGATGGGGAGGTGGGCAGAGGACCAGAGCATCAGCACGTGCTGGCGGAGGGAAACACCCTTCTTGCCCCAGATCATCTGTTCCTATTTTTCCCTCTAAACCCTAAACAGGAAAAAAAGAGAGAAAAAAAATCCGCAGAAGTTTGGGTGCTTCATTTGTTTTTTTAAATCTGCTTTATTGAGTTTTTGATTTGTCTTTCTCTGCTTTCTCAATAGGCCTCTGTCTGCTCTTGAGGCCCTTGTGAAATCCTGGTTCAGCCAACCATCACGGACATTTTGGGGGGATAATGAGTAAAATTTGAATACAGATGGAGGTTGGATGAAATCAAGAAGGGGTTGACTCTTGGAGGAGTGATGATAATACTATTGTGGTTACGTAGGAAAATGTGCCTTGTGCTTGGTGTTTTTTATTTTTATTTTTAAATTTTTATCTTTTTTAAAGATTTTATTTATTTGACAGGCAGAGATCATAAGTAGGCAGAGAGGCAGGCAGAGAGAGAGATGGGGGAAGCAGACTCTCCACTGAGCAGAGAGAGCCTGATGCGGGGCTCGATCCCAGGACCCTAGGACCATGGCCCGAGCCGAAGGCAGAGGCTCAACCCACTGAGCCACCCAGGCGCCCCGCTTGGTGTTTTTTAGACACACGTTGAAATACTTAACTTGTGAAACGTCTTCTGAGAAAAGAGATGGATCCGGTATGGTGAAATGAAAATGAAAATACATAGAGTCAGGTGAATAAAGCACCCAGAGATATTATTTGAGACCTTTTTAAAAAGATTTGATTTATTTATTTGAGAGGGAGTGAGAGAGCGCACACACAAAACCAGGCACCCAGGCACCCCCCCCCCAATTTTGAGCGACTTGAGGACCCTCCACGCTCCGCCCCACACTGGCTGCCGGGTTCCTTTTCCTTCACATCCTCAGCGACACTTGTTTCTTGGGTTGAGTTTAGCGGTTCTGACAGGTGTGAAGGGAGACACCTCATTATGGCTTTAATTTGCATTTCCCTGATGATGAGTGATGCTGAGCATCTTGTCGCGCACCGAGGATTTGTTTTGTTTTGTTTTTTAACTCTTGCCGGGGAAGGAACTCTAACGCTCGACTGGTGGGCCGTAGTTTTACAGTGCAGAGACTGTTGAGATCCTGTTACGCTGTTCTGTCCCGTGTGACAGTCCCCTCCTCAAGGTCCGGAGGCCCCGCCTCCCTTCCAGAAGGCCCGCATCGGGAAGGAAGGCGCTGTAATCATCTGCGGTTCCCGCCGCCGGCCTTTGCGGGTCCAGCTTCAGCTGGGCGGGGGCGGCAAGGAGCTGCTCTGTGGGACCGCGCGGTCAGCAAAGTGCCCTCTCCTGCCCCATGGCCCGGGCCTCGCAGTGACACTGCAACACAGCTGGAAATTATGTCACCCAGAAAATAGTCTTGGCCTGTGGGCCCCTGGGAACCCCAGGCTTGCCACACCTCCAGCTTGGGAGACAAGGTCGTTCTCCCAAATCACCCCAGTGGCTCGTCCGTCATTCCAGGGACTCACAAGGGGTGACACAGCATCATGGTGTGTGCGTGATGTCATCTCAGACGTTGTCAGACAACGGACCCACTCGAGTTGCGCCCATGGCCCTCTGTGGTGGAGGTCCCAGTGATTATAGGTAGCTGTGCTGTGCCTGAGTTTGCACAGGCTTGCAGAAGGTTCCTTATGCCTTCAGAGCCGGCCGCAGGCCGTCTTCACAATGGATTGTTGGCCCACCTTGGGCCATGTGACTGGTTCCAGCCCTCCATCTGCCCTGCGCGCTGGCATCATGTTCCTTGATACTTCCCATGAACAGCTTCAAGTTCCATGCGACGTTATCTGCTCAGAAGGGGCTTGTGGTTTACCGCTCCGGGTTGACCAGTTAGGCTGGGGACGCACAGGAGTGCCCAGAATGGTGGGCATTCATGAGAGAACACAGGCGTGTAGAAATTTTTAACAAGTTGAGACTTAAAAATTTTGAAGACGAAGATGGAGGTGTCTCGTGTGTCCCCCTGGGTGTTTCCCTTGATGGATTCGCAATCAGCAGTTTCTCAGTGACCTTCTAAAGACCTGCGAACATTCTTGTGAGGGACCCACAGGTAGCGAAGGACCCAGTTTGTAGTCTGAGGCTGTGTGGAGGCTTGAGGTTGTCCATTGTTGTGTATAGCTCTTCCCTTGCCCTTTTTTTTTTCTTTTATTAAGAAAAGATCACCTTAGGTGCTATATCAAGTTAATCTCTGTGACAAATGAATTACCATTAGTTCCTTTCTTTCCACAGAATACATCACTCTGTCTCACTGTGGCTTCTGCGCTTGTGGAATTTTCCCTTGCTTGTAGGCCCTTCATTTAGTTTATTTTACAGTTGAAAACATAGAAAGTTGACCAACTAACCATCTTAAAGCATACAATTTGGTGGCATTTGGCACAGCCACAATGTCATACACACATCACCACCATCTGGTTCTAGGATATTTTTATCACCCCAAAACAAGGCCCCGTAACTGTTCCTCATCTTCTCCTCCTCCCAGCCTGTAGCAACCACTCATCTGACTGCTGTCTCTGTGATTTTGCCTAGTATGGATATTTCATAGAAAAGAAACCCTAGAACACGTGGTCTTCTGTGTCCGGCTCTTCTCACTTAGCGTCACGTCATCGACGTTGGGCTGCACTGTAGCGTGGTGGTACTTCATTGCTCTCAGTGGCTCAGTACCATTCCGTTCTACAACTAGACCAGATTCTGTTTATCTGTACGTTGGTGAGGAAGGGTGCGGATACTGTCATGGATAGTCCACGTCATGAACCTGTGAGTACAAGTTGTTTGCACACCTGTTTTAAATTCTTCTGCATAGGTACCTATGTAGGAGTGAAATTGCTGGGTCATAGGGTAATTTGATGTTGAACTTAACCACGGGTGGTTCTTCTCCTGCCAACCCTCTTCTACCACATTATGTCCGTTCCCATGACCTGCGCGTCCTTGACTGTCCTATGAAGGAACGCCTCTCGTTGAGCTCTGCCTAGAGTAACTTCATTTTGGCCTTCACACGTCTTCAGCTGTGTTTGCCCTGTTTCTCCAGGATGGAGATGGCTAGATGTTCTTTGTGCTCAAAGGTACTTGCTACTATTCTTGCCTTTCTGTTTTGGGGCTCTTCTAGTAATGATTGGAGGTCACAAGAACAGATCTTGATTCTGTTGCTCCCGAAACTCAGGTTTTTGTGAAAATTTAGGCTTCATAGATAGGTTCTACCATATTTGAAATGCTAAAATATTGGAGAGTTAAAAAGTAGGCCAAAGAGGGGAATGAAGTTTGAGGGGAGGGATTGGGATGCATACAGAGCAGAAATAAAAATTGGCAGAATGATGATAATAGCATACATGCTGCGTTCTAGACTTTGGTACTGAATCTTCATGACAACCATGTGGGGTTGATTCTTTATTCCTACTTAACAACAAGGAAACTGAGGCACAGGGAGATGTAGCACCTGACTCAAGGCCACACAGCTCTTATGTGGCAAGGTCAAAACTGACTTCCCAGCCTGTGCCCTTGACCCCTTTTCTATTGAACCACTGTGGTCCTTGAAGAGGGTATGCCCAAGATGGCGGATATACCCATTTCCCAGGGCTGCCCTAACAAAGTACCATGACACTGTGGCTTAGACAGCAGA
Organism: Taxidea taxus jeffersonii; assembly: GCA_003697995.1. Lineage (NCBI taxonomy): Eukaryota > Metazoa > Chordata > Mammalia > Carnivora > Mustelidae > Taxidea > Taxidea taxus. The sequence continues at coordinate 91,300 of ML103082.1, forward strand.
AATTTATTCTCTCACAGTTCCAGAAGCTAGACATCCAAAACAAGGTCCCAGCGGGGTTGGCTCTTTCTGAAGGATCTGAGGGAGAATCTGTTCCATGCCTCTCTCCTAGCTTCTCATGTTGTCTGCAGTCCTTGGCATTTCTGCCCCCAATTTCTGCCTCTACCTTTATACTTTCCCCTGTGTCTCTTCTTTAGGTCTGAATTTCCCTCTTGTAAAGACCTCAGTCACGTGGTTAGGGTCCACCCAAACCACATATGACCTCATCTTGACTGGATTTCATCTGTGAAGACCCTATTTCCAAACAGGGCCACATTCATAGGTCCTGGAGGTTAGGATCCAAACACAGATTTTTGTTGGGACACAACTCAGCCTACGACAGTGTGTAAGTGTACCAGCATCACAGGCCTCACTGATGAACCTCCAGCTTTTGGAGCTGCTCCCCAGCCCTTGTGTCCCCTGGCACCCTGTGGAATTATCGAGTGTACGCCTTAGGACGTATTTGTTGAATTTGATGACCAAGGAATATGCCATTGGTGGTATTAATTTCCCCCCACATACTTTTTGTTAATCTTTCTCCTTAGGCCTCGGAAAAATGTTGGCTTTTCTTTATGAGATTGTTCCGATTTATTCCCAGATAAGAGCTTCCATCTTTACTTGCATGTGTTTACAAACCATTGAAACAAAGCCTTTGACTGCCTCATAATGTCTTCCTTAATCCCATTCTTTTTGGATAAAAATAGTATTAATATATCCATTGTAAATCGCTGGCAGCTCAATTTGAAATGTGTCTTTTTGCACAATATGCACTATTAAGTATTCTCCTGTGTTGTTGCTCAGGGTAAGAAAAGATGACACAGTGGTTTTTGTCAATTTAAAGAAGCCCAGTTTTTTTTTTTAATGCTCTATTTAATTTTTAAAAGACAAAGTACAGCTTAATGAAATGGGAACTTGCCATTTCAATGACGGAAAATGGGGAGGACAGGATACTTGCGATACATTTTAAAAGGAAGTATGTATTTAAATAAAAATACTTGTTTTAAAATCATCCATTAGGCAAAAATGGAGACACTTGAATGATCTCGATCCCTTGAGTACATTTTCATGGCACTTACATGGAATGAGGCAGCTGGCCTGCATTGTAATCATAATCGGTATCATCGGAGGGCTTCCTGTGTATCCCACTTTGTTCTAATTGCTTAATGTGGATTGACCCATTTAATCTCAAGACCACCCGATGATGCGCATAGTCATTCCCCCCCTTTTAAAAAGATTTTGTGTATTTATTTGACAGAGAGAGAGAGGGAACACAAGCAGGGGGCGTGGGAGAGGGAGAGGCAGGCTTTCCGTGGAGCAGAGAGCCCGATGCGGGGCTCCATCCCGGGACCCTGGGATCATGACCTGAGTGGTACTCCACCTCCACATCTCTCTGGCATAGCACTCCTGCGCTGCTTTCAGAAGCTTCCAGCTCCTTCACTGGGGCTGGGCTGAGGGGGAAGCCGGAGAGATGCCCAGGGTGTGAAATGATAGGAAGCATCCCCCTGTGCAGGTCGTGTGGACTCAGGGTCGTGCTGTTCCCCTAGCAGGTCCTGCCCTTGTCCTGTACCTCCTCCAAGGTCACGTTCAATTGTCCCTACTGGTCCTTGCCTCCCTCTCGTAGCTGCTTCCCTCCACTGACTTCTAGGAGCCTCCACCTCCGACTCTGCCTCTTGTCTCTTATGGATTTCTGGCCTCTCTGCGGCTGCTCCCAGGCTGCCCGCCCCTCTGACGGTGACAGGCTGTGCGTGACTGTCTTTTCCCTTACCCCGCACACCCAGCTGGTGGTCCCACTCACTGCGCGTTCTCCCGACTGTGTGTTGAGGACTCTCAGACCCACAGTTCTAGCCGTGTTTTCTCTTCCACCATCTGCCCTGGTGACCAGAGATCCTGGTTGGCCTGCAGAGTCCTCTTGTCACTCTTAAAAGCGGCCTCTTGTCAGCTACTGCAAACCCTCCTCCCCAAGGCCTCTGCTTCAGTAGAATGTCCCCAGACATATGAAATTCAACAGCAGAAAATCCCGTTCCCCATGGTTTTGCCTAAAGGTGGTGCCGTCTTGGCTCGCTCTCTCTTTTGATAACAAGGAAACCTATTTTCCAAGGATGAGGGGAGGTTGCCACACCTGCAGTAACAGCTGGACCCAGCAGCCTCCACCTCTGTTCCCTGACCTCCGTCCTCAAGGGCTGTTGCTCTGTTAACACGAGCACAGGGCTAATAGGACTTTCAGCCCCGATGGAAATGTTCTCGGTCTCCGTGGCCCAGTAGGATAACCACTGCCCACGTGGGGCTGTTGAGTGCTTGAAAGAGGGCTCAGGCGGGACGCCTGGGTGGCTCAAAGGGTTAAGCCTC
>ML103083.1:0-53333 GCA_003697995.1 Taxidea taxus jeffersonii
TCTTCTTCTTCTTCTTTTTTTTTTAAGATTATTTATTTATTTGAGAGAGAACATGAGAGAGAGCACACAAGCAGGGTGAGGGGCAGCGGGAGAAGCAGACTCTCACTGAGCAGGGAGCCCAAGGCAGAGCTCGATCCCAGGACCCCAGGATCATGACCTGAGCTGAAGGCAGATGCTTAACTGACTGAGCCACCCAGGTACCCCAAGACTGATTCTTTTCTTCACAAATTGTTGTCTTCTGATATAGTAAACACATACTTATTGAGGCACTATTCTCTACTGGGCACTGTGTTTTTGTTCTAGGAATATAGCAGAACAAAGTGGCAGGGCCCTGCTCTCAGGAAGCTTATATTTTAATGAAGCAGGGAGGCAAATGAGGAAAAAGAGACAAATAATATGGTGATATATATTTACATATATATCATGTTTCATATATATCATATATTTTTATATATAAGTATATATATAAATATATTATTTGTGAATATATATCATATATATATATATATATACACACACACACATACACACACCACACATACATATACACACATATACATACATACATTGAAGAGAAGTAAAATAAGATTTGGGAGATAGAGAATGATGGGAATACTTTTTATGGAGGGTAGTCTGGATCTGATAAAGTAATATTTGATCAGAGATCTGAAGCAAGTGAGGGCATGCGCTCTACAGATAGAATACAATGAATTGGAATCATTTGAGTGTTTGAAAGGCAGAAAGTTCAGGATGATGCTAAAAGTGCCATGTAACCAGTGGTGTGCTGAAGAAAAATCATGACTCTGATGTTAGAAAATTTAGTGATGCTGGATGCATGGTCATGTATGAATTGTCACCATGGCAACCAGACCGGGGAAGGGTGCACCTGGTTCTACCCTCTGGGGCCACTCCATGTTCTGAATCATTGTTTATTAAATCAGAAATTTAGTTAATGTTATTCCATATATATGTGAGTGTGTATGTGCATGTGAGTCTGTGGTCTCTCCTTGCCAATCTGTATCCATCCGAGACACTATTAGAATCTGAAACACTGCAAAATAATTTTACTCCTAACAGTTACAACTGACATTTATTTATTCAGGGCAAGTTGAAGCAGCCGAAACATTGACTTTTTATGCATTATTTGGATTCAGTTTTTTCCCTTTTTTTGTCTCTGTTGTGGGTGCTCTCTGGAATTTTTTTGGTTTACCCATATTTGGCTCAGAAAGATACAAGAGAGTAGGGAAGAGAAATTAAGTCTCTTTTACTGTTTTTCATAAACTCATATCATCATCAGCTGTTGGGAAGTTGTTTCAAACAGAAGAATATATTTATTATTTTAGGGTTATTAATGAATTCTATTTGTCCCTAGTTATTAAGTTTCTTCCCACTCTATTCCTGTTCTGTTCTATTCTGTTCCTATTATGAATTTCTCTATGTCTCTAGTTACCATGAATAATTCAAGCATAACCTCACAAATATATTTGTAGATATGCTTTGTCTACACAATCCAATGTGGATTTTTCTCCCAGTATTAATTACCCAATATTTCCAACAACTGTTCAGAATGGTGCTTGTGAATTCTGTGGGCAAAGAAACAATACATCTAGCTAAGTACTGGCACTATTTTTGTATAATCAACGCAATAAGCCAATATCACAAATGATATTTGTGATATTTGCCTTTTTTTTTCACTTTCTTGGTTAAAAAAACATTGTTTTCTTTCTTTTTTTTTTTTTTTAAGATTTTATTTATTTATTTGTCAGAGAGAGAGAGAGAGAGCGAACACAGGCAGACAGAGTGGCAGGCAGAGGCAGAGGGAGAAGCAGGCTCCCCGCCAAGCAAGGAGCCGGATGTGGGACTCGATCCCAGGATGCTGGGATCATGACCTGAGCCGAAGGCAGCTGCTTAACCAACTGAGCCACTCAGGCGTCCCAAAACATTGTTTTCTTTATGTTCATGTTTATTAATGGTGATTAGTGAGAAAGTTTTATTTTTTTATTTTTTTAAGATGGATATTATTTTTTGTTTGTTGGTTTTAAATATTTTATTTATTTATTTGACAGACAGAGATCACAAACAGGCAGAGAGGCAGGCAGAGAGAGAGAGGAAGGGAAGCAGGCTCCCAGCTGAGCAGACGCGGGGCTCCATCCCAGGACCCTGGGATCATGACCTGAGCCAAAGGCAGAGGCTTTAACCCACTGAGCCACCCAGGCACCCTGGATATTCTTTTAAAAAAAAAATTATTTATTTGAGAGAGAGCAGAAAGATTGAGAGAGAGTGTGCATGCTTGAACAGGGGTGAGGTGCAAGGGAGAGGGACAAGCAGATTACCTGATGAGCAGAGAGCCTGATGTGGGATTCGATTCCAGGACTCCTGGGATCATGACATGAACAGAAGGCAGATTCTTAACCAGTTGAGCCACCCAGGCACCTCATTGAGGCACCCCTTTTAGATGAAGGGAGATTTAATTTTTTTTGGCTTGATAAAGTTTCTAAAAACTCGAAAATAACCGTTGGAACTCTGGTATTTTTCCATAAAATACCTCTTTGCATGTTCCTTATTGTCTTGGTTATTTCCCAGACTGCAGCTGTGAGAAAATAAATAGCTGGAAGTCAGTTGCACTTGTTAAAAAGAATGGTTTTGCTTCTTGGTGCAGAGAAAGTTCCCAGGCAGGGCAGTTTAATCTGCAAACCCAGTGCTGGAACTTGGGGAGCTTTCTGCAGGCCCCAGGACTCCAAACTCACGTGGAGTTTCCTGACCTGCAGTTCAGAAGGTACTTTGAGATGCCTAGACCAGCTGTGGCACAGCAGGATTGATGAGGGGACTTTTAAATAACCCTCATCCTGCTAGCGTGGGTACCCTGAGGGGCCAGAGCAGTCACCTGAGGTAGAAAGGAGTGTAGCATGCATACCCTGTCTCTCCATATAGGTTTGGTGTGAGTGAGGAGGGCTACTAGGGCCACAGCATCAGTAAATATCTAGGGTGGGGGTGGGTGAGTGAGCTAGGAGAGCTGAAAGAGGGAGGCTGTTTTAGAAGGTGGGCGGAGAAAATAAAGGATCTAAGATGTTGTCCAGGCCATCCAAGGGCAGCTGAAAGATCAGACACAACGGAGGGCTGGTGTCTCCTTGCAAGGAGAGGTGGGGCTCATCAGCATCACTGCGGACTCAAGGTGAGGACAAGCTTGGACTGCAGCTAGCAGGCAGACAGTGTGGGGCCCCGGCCATGTGGGGCAGCACGTTCACAAGGCCATTTTATGGGAAATCTGCCTTTTATTCCCTTAAATAGTTGGTAACAATTTGGAGAGAGGAAAAAGGAGAGTGTTTTGGAAGATCGGTAGCTGTATGCAGGGGAAATAGATCATAAATAGCCACCTCTCTCCTGGTAAAATTAGGAACAACTTCCACTCAATCGAATTATAACCACAAACTTTGATTTCTTTCTCAAGAAAATCAGGGGTGGCGTGTAATTTTATGTTATCTTTTCAAATAGAAGAAAAAAAGGTGTTTAAAATGTTTTAAAGCTTACCACTTTAAATGTCTCCTCAAGTAAGATTGGCTTAAAAGAAAAGTACTTCCTGGCCACATATTTGTGAGTTCCATCCAGCATAACTAAACCCTTTACCTTCTGCTTCTCCTATGCGTCTGTCACTTTCTTTTTCACTCATAATTGACTTACCAATTTTATTTATTGTTTGTCTCATTCCACTCTAATGTAAACTCCATGAGAGCAGGGCAGAGCTTTTCCCCTCAACATTTATTATAAAAATTCTCAAACACACAGAAAAGTTGGGAAAATTTTGCAGTGACCATTCATATGCCCATCACCTAGATTCTACAATTCACATTTTACTATATTTGCTTTTATTATATATCCATTCATCCTTCTATTCAGGCATGAATCCATGTTACCATTTCATTTTTGGTATAATTTGAAGTTGGAGATGACAGGGTATTTTTCTTCTAATATTTCAGGGTGCATGTAACTAATTAGAGTTCAATACTTGTTTCTTTTTTTTTGCCCCTGAGGTAAAATTTACATGGATCTGCTTATATGCGCAAAGTTATGTGACTTTGACAAGTGCATTTATATACCTTTCATTGAGATACACAGTATTGCCATCATCCCAGAATATTCTCTCCTGTGCCTTCCCTCTAGGGTTGCCAGATTTCACAAATAAAAATACAGGACAACCAATTAAATTTGAATTTCAGCAAAACAATAAATACATTTTGATTTATTATAAATTTTTATTGACCTCTTTAATTCCAGTATAATTAACATGCAGTGTTATATTAGTTTCATGCATACAATATAGTGATTCAACAATTATATATTATGCAGTGCTTATCCTGGTGACTCTACTCTTAATCCCCATCACCTATTTCACCCATGCCTCCATCCGCCTCTCCTCTGGCAACCAGCAGTTTGTTCTCTATATTTAAGAGTCTTTGTTTGTTTGTTTCTTTTTTGTTTGTTTGTTTTGTTCTTAAATTCCACCTGTGATTGAAGTCATAAAGTATTTGTCTTTCTCCGACTGACTTATTTCACTTGGCATTATACACTCTAGCTCCATCCACGTTGTTGCAAATGGCAAGATTTCATTCTTTTTTATGGCTGAGTAATATTCCAGGTGTGTGTGTGTGCGCGCGTGTGTGTGCTACATCTTCTTTATCCATTCATCTGTTGATGGACACTTGGGTTTCTCCTGTATTTTGGCTATTGTAAATAATGCTGCTATGAACGTAGGTGTACATATATCTTTTTGAATTAGTGTTTTTGTTTTCTTTGAGTAAATACCCAGGTAGTGTTATTACTGGATCATATGGTAATTCTATTTTTAATTTTTTGAGGAGTCTCCATACTGTTTTCCACAGTGGCTGCACCAGTTTGCATTCGCACCAACAGTGCATGAGGGTTCCTTTTTTCCACATCCTCGCCAATACATGTTTGTTGTGCTTTTAATTTTAGGCATTCTAATAGGCGTGAGGTGATATCTCATTATGGTTTTGATTTACATTTTCCTGATGATTATGATGCTGAGCATCTTTTCATGTGTCTCTGGGCCATCTCTATGTCTTTTTTGGAAAAATATCTGTTCATGTCTTTTGATCATTTTTAATTGGATTATTTGTGGGGTTTTTTTTGGTGTTGAGTTGTATAAGTTCTTCATGTATTTTAGATATTAACCCCTTATTGGCTATATAATTTAAAAATGTCTTCTCTCATTCACCATATTTTCTCTTTGTTTTGTTGATGGTTTCCTTCACTGTGCAAAATCTTTTGATTTTGGTGTAATCCCAATGGTTCAATTTTGTTTTTGTCTCCCTCACCAAAGGAGACATATCTGGAAAAGTGTTTCTGTAACTGATGTCAAAGAGATTTTTGCCTATGTTTTCTTCTAGGAATTTTGTAGTTTCAGGTCTCACATTTAGGTCTTCAATCCATTTTTGAGTTTATTTTTGTATATCATGTAAGAAAGCGGTCCAGTTTCATTTTTTTAAGCAAATAACTGTCTAGTTTTCTCAACACCATTTGTTAAAAATGTTAAAAATTTGTTAAAAATCTTTTATACATTCTTGCTTCCCATCATAGTTTAATTGACCATATAGCTGTGGGTTTATTTATGGGCTCTCTATTATGTTCCATTGATACATGTATCTGTTTTTTTTGCTGGAACCATACTGTTTTAATTGCTACAGCTTTGTAGCATATCTTGAAATCTGGGATTGAGATTCCTCCAGTTTTGTTTTTCTTTTTTAAGATTGCTTTGGCTACTTGGGGTCTTTTGTGATTCCATACAAATTTTAGGATTATTTGTTCTAGTTCTGTGAAAGACACTTTTGGTATTTTGATAGAGATTGCATTAAATCTGTAGGTTCCTTTGAGTAGTATGGCCATTTTAACAATATTTGTTCTCCCAATCCAGGAGCATGGACTCTCTTTCCATTTGTTTGTGTTACCTTCAGTTTATTTCATCAATGTTTTATAGTTTTCATAGTCCAGGTCTTTTGCTTCCTTGGCTAAGTTTATTTCCAGATATTTTATTATTTTTGCTACAGCTGTAAGTGTTATTGTTTTCTTAATTACAACAAGCACATTTTTAGTATAATAATGCCTCAAATATTGCACAGAACATACTTATACTAAAAAAAGACTTTGTTGTTTATTTGAAATTAAAATTTAACTGGAAATCCTATATTTACCTAGTAACCCTTGTTTTTAAGTAAATTCCTGCCTCAACTCCAGAGGAACCATCTTTCTGATTTTTTTCCCCTATAGATTTTGTGTATATAAAAGGAGTTGTATAATATGTATTCTTTTTTTTTTTAAGATTTTGTTTATTTATTTGACAGAGATCACAAGTAGACAGAGAGGCAGCCAGAGAGAGAGAGAGGAGGAAGCAGGCTCCCTGCTGAGCAGAGAGCCCGATGTGGGGCTTGATCCTAGGACCCTGGGATCATGACCAGAGCTGAAGGCAGAGGCTATAACCCACTGAGCCACCCAGGCACCCCTATAATATGTATTCTGTTCTATAAGACTTTCTTCACTCAGTGTGATGGTTTTGAGATCCATCCATATCATTTATATCATGAATTTGTCCCTTTTTATTACTGAATAGTATTCCATAATATAAGTTTAATACTTTTTGTTTTGTTCACCTGTTCTTCACCTTGGGCTTCTTTCCAGTTTCTGTCTATTATGAATAATCTGCTATGAACCAGACCATGCTTGGAAACATCCAGTGGCTGCCAACCAAGTTCTAGATGAAGTAGAAACTCTTTATTATGCCTCACAGACACTTCCTACATTAGCTTTACTTACCTCTTCCCTGGTCTTACCTCTCACTGTTCTTTTCTCAAGTTCACTCCTCTCCAGTCATCTTCTTTTCAGTGCCCCGAAGTTTCCACGTTGGGCCTTTACATGCAATTCCCTCCCATTTGAATCCTACTGCCTCCTCCCTGGCTGCCTGGCACATTTTGTTCAGACTCCTCCACTTACTGTAGGGTGACTATAGGCAAGTTTCCTCATCTCTGTGGGCCTCTATCTCTAACCCTTTGTCAGAGTCCTGGAATAATAATCGTTCTGTTCTCAAGGGGTTGTTATGAAGATTAACTGAACTAACATAGGGAAAGCATTTAGCTAGGCAACACAGAAAGTGTTCAATGTTAGTATTCCATGTTGTGGAGAACTTGAGTTTTTAGAAGCTTATGCTTTAGGTATACTGCATATGAATGAATGGGGAATGATGGAAGGGGATGGCAGCAGAGTAGAAGAGAAATTAGGGGCAGCAGGCCAACACAGGGGGAAGACCAGATGGGAGTGATAGTCCATGTGAGTACACTCAGTGGGAATTGAGGTAATGGCAGGAATCAAAAATGTGAGAGATTCAGAAGACCTGTATTTTGGAGTCAGAATTGACTGAATGAATGTCAAAGAGTGAAGTCGAAGATACCTCTGAGCTTTCTGTATTGGTTATCTGTGACAAGGTTGGTGCAAAGTATTAATGTAAGGGACTCAGGTAGAGGGACTGGATTTGATGAAAAATAAGTTTGATTTTAGACATGATAAATTAAGGATGCTCACTGGACATTGGTGGAACTGTCCACCAGAATACTGGAGAAGAAAATAAAATCAAAAGCATGGATTTTGATCAGGAATGAATTATATCCTTGTATCATCTGAGGACTTTGTCTTCCAGGAAATAAAACGGTGATGCTTCTATTGCTGTTCTATAAATCTCATTCCTCTTTTAGACTCATCCTGGATAGGATTCTAATAAGTGGACAACTCTGTTCCTTCCACATTCAGTATCAGGTAACAAAGATACAGGAATAGGTAGAGGAGAAGGCTCTTTTAGTAGAAGAGGGCCAATGGCTCACCTGAGGAGCCTGTTTAAAAGTCAGAAGAAGGAGTGTTTGAAGGGAACTACTTAATAAGGTCTGGCTCTGGCTGTGATTCTTTGCTTCTTTCTTCTTTTTTTCTTTCTTCTCAAGGATTAAGACTTTGGCACTTTGAATTATGGTGTTCCAATTTGCAGCTTAGGGCGGATTATTTTAAATCCAAAAACTGAGAAGAAAAAGATGGAGTCTGTAGGTAGCCGTTAGATTCCTGATCTCAAGGCAAAAGGCTAGTAATACATGACACAGGGAAGAGTGTGTGTGTGTGTGTGTGTGTGTGTGTGTGTGTGTGTGTGCATGCACGCACGTTTGCATGCGTTGTCTGTCTTCTTTGTTTTGATTCTTTTCCACTGCTAGGCAGGAACCAGAGATCAGAGCAGCATCTGGCACTGCTACTGTGGCCTTCCTTTGATCTAATAAGAACTTCCTAATGCTGGGCTTTGTGTCACTTTTTAGAGAATTAGGTGTATGCAATTTTTGTCTATTACTCTATATAATTTTTATAGAGTGTATTATAACAAAAATTACCCAAGATTTCTGAACTGAAAAGTCCTTTTAGGACAGAATTACTCATTAAGAAAAAAGAAACTGATCTGAGTTAAATTTTTTTCTCTGGATGTATTTTAGAAATACACAGCCGTAAATAAAGTGCTGCCTTCCTGATAGAAATAGTCATGGAGTCAAATAGTTTCAATCTAAACATTTCTAGGGGTTATCTATCTAACCAAGTGAATCTACTCACAATACGTTATTTGTATTTATGTTCATGCAAGGCTTTGTATTTTGAACCAGAATTCTGACACATTATGTTTTTAAAGAGTTATTTAGAGAAACTGAGATAATCTGTCATGTCATAGACACCAGGTATCTTACTGCTGATTCTGAACTTCTCATCTCATGAAAGGAATTATTTGTTAGAAAAGTACTTTTCCACTCTACTATGGTCCTTACAGTGCTAATGGTATTCCCATTAGCTTAGTACTCAGACTTTCCAGGGCACCTATCTCAGAATCAGTTCTTCTGGTTGAACATGTCTTGCTGAATTTCAGAAACATTAAAGCAAAGCACAGTAGCTTGGAGAAACCAGAGTGCCAGAGTGCTTATGTAGGTGACAAGAGGGCAGAACCAGTGAAGATGTCACCAGGCATGCTAAATGGTCCTAGTTTGTGTTTGTGGATAGAACATCCAGGGGTTGCAAAGTATTGTATAAAGGAACCAGTCATTGCCTATGTTTAACAGGCTTATGATATATTCCTATGAAGCCTCAATCTAAACAAAATGTTGATCTTTCTAGTCCCATGATTCTAAGAAAGGCTATGCATTTCTGAGGTTGGCGATTACTAACAAATTAAGGTTTGATAATTCTAGCCAAGAATGCTGCTCAGTGTTCATTGGGAGAACTGAAGGATATTGGCGTATTTCTAAGTTGGTGGAGAATGCCTTGGGTTTGCAAGATACCTCCATGGTCTTGCCTGATTATATTTAAAGTATGTTGTCTTTGGTATCCTTTTGAAACCCTAGGGATCATTTCTTTTGGCCTAGTTAAGGCGCATCAGACTAACTCTTGCAAAATAGAAAACAGGATGAGCCCAACTGTCGAGAAAAGGAAATGTGAAGAGAAAAAGCAACAAAAAAGTTGGTCTCTGAAGAGACAGTGTAGAAGGCTGTAGGTTAATTTTCCCTCAGAAGATGTTGGGGAGGGGCACATAAACTGACATCATCTCACTTTTGAAATAAATATGTTCTTGAAATACAAAAAGGTAAAGTAACTTGTCCAAAATCACTCAGTATGTCAGTGGAAAAGCCTAAACTCTTAGCATCCTGCTTAGTTCAAATTTTTTTCAAGTTTTTTTTTTAATATGTCTATGCCTTGCCCATAGAGTCTTCCAGAGAGCCAGACTTCCTATAACATATCATTTTAAGCTTCTTGTTGCTACACAAGGCTATTCTTTGTGCTGTTCTTTAGACTCTTAAATGTGATTATTGCCTTCCAGCCCCTGTCACTGTCCTTCCCTCTGTCTTTTATCTCTCCCCTTCTCCAATGCCCTTAAAGATGATATTCCAGGGTGCCTGGGTGGCTCAATGGGTTAAGCCTCTGTCTTTGGCTCAGGTCATGATCTCAGAGTCGTGGGATCGAGTCCCGCATCGGACTCTCTGCTCAGTAGGGAACCTGCTTCCTCCTCTCTCTCTCTGCCTGCCTCTCTGCCTACTTGTAATCTCTGTCAAAAAAAAAAAAAAAAAAGACGATATTCCAACTTTGAGTTCTCAGAAGCACTTGCTTATTCCAGAAGGATCAGATGGCAGATGCAGAAGACCAGGGCAATAAGAAGAATAGATTTAATTTGTTGCCATGAATATGGAATTAATTTTCATATTTAACTTAGTTTAATTTCTTTTCAACAAGTTTAATTCTCAATTCTCTGAAAGTCTCAGTTTCTGTTTTTTTCTTGCTCTTTAAAGCATGACCACCTCTAGGGGTGAATGTTGGTCAGGAATATATTTTGGAGATTACTAACTTTATAACTTAATTGGTTTTAATCAAGTCTATTGTTTATAGCACAAACTTTTCAGTGCTTGCTTAACGTGTTAAACCCATTATTTTTCAGAGTGACTTCCCAAAGCCTTTATAGTTAGTTTGTGTATTAGGAAATTCTTCTGCGTTTCTTAAGAAGTAGATTAGGAAGTGGAGTAGTTGCTTACTATTAAGTTATTACTAAAGCAAAGCAGATATGTACATCTGCTAAACATATATGTATATTCATATGTAATACATATATATGTGTGTATGCATATATGTATACATACACATATGTATGTGTGTATTTATATGTAAATAATTGTCCTTGCATGGATTAAATTTAGGTGGCTCCTCTGTTATTATTTATAAAAATGGTGCAGAAAGACTTGGCAGCAAAGGGCATGTATCTTTGCCTATTTTTCACTTGCATAAAATACTGGCTCATTCTCAGTTCTAATGAAGGAATTGAGAAACCAAATTTGAAGTGTGTGATGTTCTTAAATAAGACAGCCAAACCTGAATGAGAACTCCATATTTTTCAGATAGCAAATGATCATGATTGAAAACAATCTTCCCATTCAATGAATAGACATACTATGACCCAGCTATCACTGTTTTGTTACTTGGTCTTCTTAGACGTATTCGGATAAACAGTACGCTCAACGAAGAGTATGTCATTTCTTTCCCTACCTGACTCACATGGGTGAGTTCAAAGGGACTGTGCAGTATTGCCAGTTACTTCAAGTTTACCTTTTCTTCTAAGTGCATTCATTCATGCCTTACAAACAGGCATGCCATGAATTAGTGCGCAGGTTTCCCAGGTGTGCAGAAGTTGGAAGTCCTAAGAGGATTCAGTGGTCTGGCTCTGTTGCTGTACCTGGATTTCTGCAACATGCAATTGTGTCCGATTTGTGCCCTACATTCTGAAAATAAGCCTCCAGAAAAGAAAGAGCAACTAGAGGAGATGGAAAGAAATACTGCAAGAGATATATCCTTCCTCATGTATGGGGCTGACTTTTGGGACACTGGTATGCACTTTCTAATAAATTACCCATGTGCCTATTCTTATCCATTCCTATCAGGAGAAAAAGAGAAAATCAAAATTCCTACCAGTCTAGGAACATTGTGAAACAATGTCAGCCATGAAATATTTATGAGAGATTCTAGATGAAGCAGAGTCTGGGGGAGGAAAGGACTGAAAAGTCCGAGAGACACAAATATTTTCATGATTGAGAATCATTGTCTGGGGATTTAAAAAAATACAGCTAAGAAAAGATTGGTTCTTTAAAAGGACTGGTTCCTATTGGATGTTTCAAGTATATATATTTCTCACAAACACAGGAAAAATTTCTACCAGCCTTTGACTAATAACTCCCAAGTCATATTTGAATTGATATATTACCAGTTTAAATGCCAAGTTTACTTAAATTAACCATATCCTGACCACTAGGATTTTGGTTTGGAATTTCTTGTAATATTCTCATAGAAGAAATAGATTAAATAGAGTCAGAGTAAAATCTCCCCCCAAAGCTACTTAGAACTTTTAACTTAATTTCTCTTGACATTTCTGGAAGTGAAAACAAAACAAAACAAAACAAAACAAACCCCTGCACTACTCATTACTTTTTGAACATTTTACTTACATGCATAACCCTGTGAGCTATAAATCTTTCATCTCTTTGAGAGGCCCTTAGGACAGAAGTGGTAAAATATATCTGGAGTAGACATTAGTTCCAATTAATACAGAAACAAGATTTGGAGTAGTCTATTTATATCTCAATTTGACTTTTGGGAAAATCATATTTTTCTTTTCCCAAAGAAAAGCATAGATCCTCTTGACTGCATGAGAAAGGAAAGAGAAACCTCTAACCTAAATAGAAGGGGACAAAATTGAAGCTGGTAATTAAGTAAGCCTCAAGTTTCAAATTTCCAGCTCTCCCCACTTTTCCTTCCTCTTCTGCCAAGGTTTCAGGAAGTAAGAGTCAGAAGAAGCAGTGAGAAGTCCAAGATCCATTTGAATCATTACATAATTCAAGCATCCTGGGCAGTTAAATTCTTTAGCAAAGTATGTTAGACTGTCAGATGGAGCAGATAAAAGCAGCAAATAGCCAAAACCCTCTTGAGGGAGGGAACACATCATTTTAATCAAAGTGAGAGGAATTGATGTATCATATTACAGAAAATATTAACGAGCATCAGCCTAGTGATCAGTCATCACTGAGATGAATTTGGTGGGTTCTATGCAGATACAAGCCCTTAAAATCGTTATCTCTAGGTGTTCTTAGTTGTTCATTATTGACTTGACAACCACTAGGTGACACTGTTGCTTCACAGAGTTAGTGCGGGACATTCCATTAACCCCTTAAGTTATAGAAGTAGGGCTAGGGGCACCTGGGTGGCTCAGTGGGTTAAGCCTCTGCCTTCAGCTCGGGTCATGGCCTCAGGGTCCTGGGACAAGCCCCATGTAGGGCTCTCTGCTCATCACGGAGCCTGCTTCCCCCTCTCTCTCTCTGCCTCTCTGCCTGCTTGTGATCTCTCTCTCTGTCAACTAAATAAATAAAATCTTAAAAAAAAAAAATAACAGGGTCTAGGGAAAAAAATAGTAGAGCAGGTTTTACATAGCATAATATGATTTCCTTTATATTACTTTTAAAAGGTATTTTTGGGAACTCATATTTGTGGGGAAAACAACACCTGTGTCTATTTGATATACCTATTAATATTTTTATTCACAGCAGATAAAATTTAGGATTGCTAGATAAAACATAGGATCCACATTTAAATTTGTGTTTCAGTTAAATGACATTTTAGTGTAAGTATGTCCCATGCACAAATCTCAATTTCTGACAAATAACAGATACATTTATTCCTTGTGTAAGTCTGTTCCAAATATTACATGGAGCATATCTATATTTTAAAAATAAAAACCATTCTTGGGGCACCTGGGTGGCTCAGTGGGTTAAAGCCTCTGCCTTCGGCTCAGGTCATAGGTCATGATCTCAGGGTCCTGGGATCAAGCCCCCCCCCCCCCAATCCGGCTCTCTCTGCCTGCCTCTCTGCCTACTTGTGATCTCTGTCTGTCAAATAAATAAATAAAATCTTTTTTTTTTTTAGATTTTATTTATTTATTTGTTAGAGAGAGAGAGAACGAGCACAGGCAGACAGAGTGGCAGGCAGAGGCAGAGGGAGAAGCAGGCTCCCTGCCAAGCAAGGAGCCTGATGTGGGACTCCATCCCAGGACGCTGGGATCATGACCTGAGCCGAAGGCAGCTGAGCCACCCAGGTGTCCCTAAATAAATAAAATCTTAAAAAAAAAAACCAAACAAACCATTCTTTCTTTATCTGAAATTCAAATTTAACTAGGTGTCTTGTATTTTAATTTGCTAGATCTGGCAACATCACCTTACATATTACTCCAGCTAATTTGAGGCAGTGTAACAAAAACTCACTGAATTTCCTTTCCCTCTATCTTGGACTTTCTCCCTTTTTTCTGTATGTCTCCTTCTACTCCTGTCTGAGAAATACACATTTGTTCTTTTAGAGGATGATCCTGTGGTCTGTGTCCCTCATCCTTTTGCTTCCTGCCTTTTCCCAGACTTGCTCCATCTGGTACCGTCATGCATGTCTCATTTTCACTTTATTTTCCCCTCTCTACTTTGTCTTTTTTTTTTTTTTTCACTTATAAAAATGATTAGATATTTCTACCTCAAAGAACCTCAGGCTTCCTCTGCATCCTATTTGCTTATATTTCTTGAAAGAGTAGCCCATATTTTATTATCATCCATTCATTCTTCAGATAGCTGCAATTTGGTAACTTACCTATTACTATAAGAACAGTCTATCCTGAAAGGCGTTTACCAACTTTCTAATTGCTAAATTCCATTCTCTTCTAAGCCCTCATCTTTCTTTTTTCCTTCTGTTTGATGGTCTTCCATCTCTAATCCCTTATTTCAGTTCTCCGTGCTATTTCCCATGGTTGCATCATCACTGTCTTGTGTATTCTAAGATTATCAGTATCTTTATCTCTGTTGTAAAAATGGCATCACTGTAGACCCAGATACTAGAAAGATTTGTCCTTGACATTCTTTGGACCCCATTTATTTTATTTTATTTTGCTTTATAATGTAGCTTCTGCCTCTACTATTTTCTTGCATTCCTTTCCTTTTGATTTTTAATTTGATCACATTAATCAAACAAAGGAAGGGGATTTTTAAAAAATTTAAGATTAACAGGAAAGGAATTTTCTTCCATTATCCCCCACCTTAGTGTGCTTAGCTGATGATTATCCTGGGACGACAGGAATAAAAAGCATGTTCTAGTGAAGGGGTTCTTTATTTTTTCTGGACTTGTGGATAAGTTGATGAGCTCTCTGCTTTCAGCTGTTTGCTTTTGGGGAGTGATCCCCTGACCCCTGAAAATGGAGATGGGGAATGAACTACTTTTCTTATCTTGTACCTGAAGTGGGTCAACAAGTTCACAGGTTCAGAAACTGCTTTATTGATAAACATGATACAGGTATTTTCATTACATTCACTGTTTTAAGCATTATCTACTCAAGATGCGGTCTAGAATATGGGAAAAGATCATATATATGCATTGCCTTATTTCTAGTATCAAGAACCACTCCAGAAAGGCAGTTTATACCTTGAACTCTTAAATCTTTTGCCCTTGATTTTGCAACCCTAATTATGTTAGGTCTCTTAAATTATAATGCTTCCTCATCTTGAGACTTCCTGGGGAAAGGGCAATCCATGGAGATACATCAGAAAACATGCTGATCATCCTGCATAATTTTTTAAGCAACCCATCAAAACAGTGGTTTCAAATAATAAGAATGTTCATTGGATTGGAGACTTTGGGAATATATATTTAATTAGGTGGAGATTTTAAGTACAGGTTAGTCAACTCTCCATCAAAAATAATTTCTTCTCTAAAGAATTTCTTCTCTAAAAGAATTGATAGGCACAAGTACAATGTGCTACCAAGCATATCACTTTTTATTCTGCACTAATTTCAAATTTCTAAGTATAATAAAACCTTGTTTTTTTATAGATTGGGTTGAGACAGTCAATTTGTTAAGAACAATTTATAGATAAAAATATGAGAAATTGTTTCTACTAGCTCTCTTAAAGGATTGCCTTAGATTAAAAATTCTTAGAGCAATAATGGTAAGTTTATTCTGTATATGTGATCACTCCTGCCAATGCCTGTGGAAGACATCACTAATATATCTCTGCAAACTTTCTTGCTGAGCATGATGCACTGCTTTAGAATTTTGTCAATTTCAGATTTCAGTGTTTCAACTGAAGAACGAATTCATCTCTGTTGGCATAGGATATGGATGGCCCTTTTGTTAATTATACTCAGAATAAAAAGGCTGAATACCAGAAGATAAAGTCAAGAGTTTAGGAAGGAATATTGGGACCACTTTGAGGACATGATGATGTTTAGGATCTGAGCAGAGAAAGTGAAGTTGACATGCATATCTCCAGACTAGACAGACAGGAGTAGAGGACCATGTTTTAAGGATAAATAAATAATGCTGTCGTCTAAGTCAGAATTCAAATTCAAGCAAGGCCGATGGCAATAGATTTGGGCTGTAACTCAATGTGGATGCTAAGTAGACTAGTTTGCAAAAAATATAAACCGAATAGGAGTATCCATCCCAGAAGAAGAAAACATTCCATTCTAATTGAATAATGATGGGAAGTAAGACATATATGGTGTTCTTCTTCTATGCTTTTAATGCATTAAGGCATTTTAAAAGCTCAGTTCAAAACTGTTGAAATACTCACACACATCGTTCAAATCATCTTAGCAACCAATGAAAGAAATTTATAGGGGTTAACAAGTAAGATTTATCCGTGCCTTTCCCATGCGCCAGGCATTGTCCTTGGTACTCTTCTTATCTAAGTCCTCCCCTCAACGACCTTGAAAAGTTAGCATAGAATGTCAGCTTTGCTTGCCAATGTGCTGGCTGGTTGTCTGGCTCCACAGTATAACACTCCAAATATTTCTTTCTTGTTGTTCTCCTTTTGACATGAATAAAAAGTAATGTTCTCTAGGGTTTGGTTTATCGGCTCTAGTATATATAGTTTTTACTGTCAATGTTACAGTGGATATGGTACAAAATATTATTGCAATCTATGTGCAATGTAAACTGTGCAACTTCTAGTGTAATTTTCAGTAATGCCAATAATTAACTGAGAGAATGAGAAGTCTGGTACTATCCCCTATATGCTACTTTTGAAGCAAGAGGTGCTTTATGGAAGATATAAAAAGACCCTTAAAATTTTGAATTTTCAATAAACTAAAATGACTTGGGTATTTGTTTACATCTTCCAATAAATGATAAATTTATAATTATTAACTATTTCTTTTTCTGTTTGGCTTCATTGCTAGAGTTATATGTAGTCACCCAATTTGAATTCTTAAGGACAAATAAACAAGCACTGAGAATTTCTGAATACTATTATTTTTGACATTTTTTATTTTTAATTGAAGTATAGTTGACATATAATACTAAATTAGTTTCAGGTGTATAATATAGTAACTTAACAATTATATACACTATGAAATTTCACCACAATAAGTATACTATAATATTGACTATCCTCCCTATGCTGTCTGAATATTATTATGTGCTTTCTGGTAACAAGACATTAGTGGTAGCCCACATTAGAATTATGTTGTCAGATATGGAATGTAAACCAGCAAATAAAAACTATCTCAAAAGAAAAATATGTTCTGTGGCTTCAAGGTCCCAAGAAATTCTAAAGATGATGCTTTAAATTTTTATTGGAAAGTCAATTGATCCAGAAAACTAGACATCATTAAGTGTTGTAGAAATCAATATGTGACAGGTTGAAGAATGTCCCAGTGAGGCCACTCAAAAGATGAATTTATTATAAATCAGGGCTGGTATAAGATGTTAACCCAAAGAAGTGCTTTGGAGCATGAGAAAAATATCCACCAATAAAAAAATGACATCATTTGTAATGATTCCTTGCCAGTTAGACCCTAATAATTCTACTTCTAAGGAAATAGTCCAAGATCTGGTTTAAGATTTATGTCCAAAGATGTATATTCCAGTGTTATGTGTAATTAAAAAAAAAAGCCCCCAAACTAGAAGAACCAAAGTATCTGCTCCTACGGGAGTGGATATGTAAACCAAACCATCTTTATAAAGGAATATTGTGCAGTCATTTAAAAAATGGTGTTCCCTTAGAGTTTTCTATGAAATGATAAAGGCTGATGATATACTACTCAGTGAAATGAAAATTTATATGTACAGTAATGTCTCAACTACTTAGAGGAGAACTTTTCATGGAAAAAAACTAGGAGAAATGTACCAAAGTTTCAATCATCAGTATGATTCTGGATTATATTTTTCTTTTTCTATTTTTTAACATGTTTCTGTACTTTTCAAAATTTTCTATTTTATAATGGTAATTTGATTATCTAAAAACCAGAAAAATGAAGAAAAATATTTAGAAAAAGAAATGATTTCTGAATTCTTGTTGAAATGTAAGTGTTCTGCATTTTGCTCTCTTGATCTCTAACCTCAAGGCCATGAGGTTAACCATGGAAAGTAAAAGCAGTTGAATGAGTAGGAACTTGAGTTTTAATTTTTGATATTTTAATACATATATGTTTATGAGAGTATTTTGGCTAATTTTCAGTTTTGTAAGTTTACTCATATTCCATGTATATAGTAATTGTCTTTTGATAGAAATACTTCTTGGGGGTGCCTGGCTGGCCCAGTCAGAAGATGCATGTGGCTTTTGCTCTCAGGGTCACGAGTTCAAGCTCCATGTTGCATGTAGAGATTACTAAAAATAAAACAAATAAAAGAAAAACACTTCTTCTTGCAAGTTAGTGAGAACCTAAAGTAATTATCAGCCCTGCATCTTAGAATAGCCCCCTGTTTCATGCATTAAAAGCTGAGTGACCATCTCATAAATGCTATAAAAATTATTTCCACACTGCTTGGCTCTTCTTCATTGGGGATCATCTCTAGGTACTATTTCAACTTTAAGACTTAAAAATGAGGGATGTCTGTGTGGCTTAGTTGGTTAAGGTCTGCCTTTGGCTCTGGTCATGATCTCAGGATCGAGTCCCACATTGGGCTCCCTGCTCGGCAGGGAGCCTGCTTATCCCTCTGCCACTCCCCTTGCTTGTGCTCACTGGCTCTTTCTCTCTCTCTGACAAATAAATAAGTAAGATCTTAAAAAAAAAAAAGACTTAAAAATGAATAAGGCTAACAGTACAAGATCCATTCTAGTATTGAATTTTCAATTTAATAAATTTGTAATTTAATAAATTAAACACAGATAATATTGGAGAGTAATATTGGTAATGTTGCAGAAATTTTTTTAGGTTGATCCTAATACAGCAACATAGACTATATAGATTATTTTAACTGTTTTTCCTCTGAGTAACACAGCAGTTCCAAAGAGTCCATTTTTTCTCTGATACCATGATCCCTTCTAGACGAGAACTCTGTGCCCAGAGGGAGAATCTATTGAAGCTAGTAGACAAACTCCATTATGTCTTTTAATAGAAGTACTAGATTGAAAGGTTACAAAGTTACATGACTGCTGAAGACATAGTATATTTGATTTTAGGAATTAAGTTTGATTGAAACTCTTAAGATACCTTTTTAGACAAAATGAGAACAATTATATTTGACTGTTCTCAAATAATTCCTACTAAAGAATAAATTTTAATCTGAAGGACAGTCTAGTAGATGTGTCTGGTTTTTCTTATTTATTGATTTGAATAAGGACATGAAACATGCATCATTTTCCCCCAATTCTATGGACTGAATTGTATCCTTAAATTTATGTTAAAACGCTAACCTCCAATATGATGATATTTGGAGATGGGTCTTCAGGGGATAATTAAGCTTAGATTACATCATGAGGATGGGGCCTTTCTGATGGAATTAGTGCCCTTATAAGAAGAGATATCAGAGCTTGCTTCTTCTTTCTCACCCTGCTGTGTGACACAGTGAGGACAGAGTGAGAAGGTGAATGCCTGCAAGGTAGAAAGAGGGTCCTCACCAGGAACCCAATCTACCATCCTTAATCTTGGACTTCCCAGCCTCAAGAACTGTGAGAAATGAACTCCTGAGGTTTAAACTACTGAATCTTATGGTAACCTAAGTTAACTAATATAGGTAACACAGTGTTTGAAGGAATAACTAATATGTTGAAGTGAAGTATATAATTACCAGTATTAGTAATGACTATCTCAGATTCAGAAAGATTTTGGCCCAATGAATTAATTAACCAGATTCAATATGTCAAATAAGGTTTAATATAAAATTTAGTATTTAGATTTTTTTATAAAATCTCCTACATGAAAAGGATAGAGAACAAATCATTTAACAGAGTGGTTTGGAAAAAACTAGAATTTAATTGTATGGTACTGTTTACACTTTTCAAGTCAGAACATAGCTAATCACTATTCATTTTTGGTACCACATTCTAAAAAGAAAATTGGCAAGGTATAGCAAATTTTAAGGAAGTGATCACAATGGTAGACTGTTCGAAAGCCATATTATGTGATGAATAACTTTAGTTTCTATCCAGAATGGAGTAACAGAGACTAAGCTTATCGTTCTGCCTGAAACAAAAAGAAACCTGACAAGCATGTGAAACAATGCTGTCAAGAATTTGGACATCAGGCAACAAAGGACAGTAATCTTGGAAAGATTGGAAAGAGACTAAATGAGGCACTGATTGTCCCAGCTTACTGCTAGGAAAATTTCCAAGCCAAGGTATAGCAGAGCCTAGGGGTAGACGAGAACTCAGAAGACTGGTAGTCTCCCTAACCTGGAGTCTGGGAGGCCAAAGCAGATAGATTTCAAACAGAGTATGAGAAAAAAGAGTGATATAGAGACAGTCACAGAAATCTGCACATGCAAAGTGTTCAGCTAAATAAAGATGAACACAAGAGTGTGAGGAATCTACAGACATTAGGGACATGGCTAGAAGGAACAATCCTAGGGATTCATACAGTGTCAGGAATAGTTCATGTTTCCATCAGGCTGAGTGAAAACCTCATGATCCACAGAGCATCAGGTAGTGACTTTGGTTGTATCTTAATAGTGGGAGTAAATGTTCCTCTTGTCCCACCCACCAGTATAATGCTTTCAGGTCTTGCTTTTAATCTCTGAGATGAAAACCACACCAGATGGAATGTACAATAGATTAGAAATTACAGAATAAAAGATTAATGAACTTAAAGACAACAATAGAAACTACCTAAAATGAAACATAAAAAAAGCCAACATAAATATGCATAAAAGCATCTGCAAACTGTGGGACAATATCAGGTAGCCCAATGTATATTTATTTGGAGTCTCCAAAGGATGTAGGGCAGAAAAAAAATATTTGAATAAGTAATTGTCAGCCATTTTCCAAATAAAGTTCAAACTGTAAACCCACAGATCTAAGAAGCTTGACAAACACCAAGTACATACATCAAAAAAGGAACAAAATATGTTGGAAGGAAGAAACACTAAGATACAGCATGATGAAATTACTTAAAACAATGATAAAGACAGAGTCTTAAAAGATCTAGAGAAGAAAGACACAATATGTACAGAAGAACAAAGATGATGACAAAAAATTTCTTGTTGGAAAAAGCTAGACAGTGGAACAATGTCTTTAAAGTACTCAAACAAAAAGAACACAACAGGGACAACAACAACAAAGAAAATCTCTGCCAACCTAGAATTCTATACCAAAATGGAAATATCTTTCAAAAACAAAGCAAAATAGGGGTGCCTGGGTGGCTCAGTTGATTAAGAGTCTGACTTAGGCTCAGGTCATGATCTCAGAGTCCTGAGACAGAGCTCTGAGTCAGGCTTCCTGCTCAGTGGGGAGTCTGCTTGTCCCTCTGCCCCAGCCATCTTGTGTGCTTGTGCTTTCTCTCTCTTTCCCTCCCTCAAATAAATAAACAAAATATTTTTAAAAAGTCAAAATAAAACCTTTTTCAGATATATACAACCTGAAAGAATTTATTTAACAAATCTTCGCAAGAAGATATGTTAAAGGAAATACTTCAGACAGGAGAATAATACCAGATGAAAATCTGGAACTATCCAAGGAAAAATGAAGACCAATGGAATGGTAACTTAATGAATAAATATAATAGAATTTTAAAATTATTTAACTGTCTTTAAAAGGTAAACAACTTTAAGACAGAAAGTAATAATGTTAATATAAATCTATGACAAAAATAGCACAAAGGAAAGTGGAAGTGTACAGTTGTAAGGTCCTTATACTAAATGTGAAGTGGTATGCTATCACTTGAAGATAGACTTTGATAAGTCAAAGATGTGCAATATAAGCCCTAAAGTGATCAAAAAATTAAGTTATAGCAAATAAAATAACAAATGAAATAAAATATAATCATAGAACATAATCCAAAAGATGGTAATAGGAGAGGAAAAATAAAGAGCTGATGGAATAAGTATAAAATAAAATAAAATATAAAATAATAGCAAAATGGTAGATTAAAACCCAACCATATCAACAATCATAAATTTAAGTGGTCTAAATTATTCAAAGAATTACATGCCAATAACTGACGGTACTTAGGACATGTAGCTGGAAAATGAGGATACATAAGAGAAGCACAATCAAAACCTTCCAATTTACACGTATTTCCTTTAACATATGTAATGTTAATGTTAATGCTCTTAGAAGCAGGAAAGCTAAAGCAGTATTCATAGATTCACAATCATGGAGCTCTTAGAAGGGTGGATATCTAGCAGTGTACTGGGTAATTCCCTCTTTTGGCATTTTCAAATCTTAAATCATGATATGTCCCTTCCATAGTATATTTCACTTATTGTGTATCAGTTGTTGGTCAGAAATGAGAAAGGGCTTTTACTAATTCTCAATGAACTACTATTTTTACTGTTTCTTTCCTTTTTCCTTCCTTCCTCCCTTCTTTCCTTCCTTCCACATCCTTCAATTCTTTCCTTTTCTGCTCAGAATGCTGTAACAGAAAAACCATGGACTGTGTGGCTTAAATGACACACATTTATTTCTCACAGTTCTGGAGTCTCCTCCAATATTCTTATGTTGAAACCTTAACAGTAAATGGAATAGTACTAAGAGGTGAGAACTCTGGGAAATGATTAGATTTATATGATGTCATGAGGGTGGAGACTCCATGATAGGATCAGGGTCCTTATAAGGAGGAAAAGAGACAAGAATTCTTTCTCTCAGCCGTATAAGATACAATGAGAAGGTGGCTGTCTACAAACCAGGAAGAGAGCCCTCACCAAACATCTACTGTTTGGGTGCCTTGTTCTTAGACTTCCCAGCCTTTTCCTAAGGAAAAGAGACAAAACATGCTATGTGAATAATCCCTACTCACAAGGAATTTACAATCTCATTAGCCAAATTGAATAAAATAAAATGAAATAGATTTCAAAGAAGAAAACCAATAGACAATGAAAATGACTATAGCTGTACACCCATGAATAGCTTCAGGGCTACTTGGGTGTTTAGTGTATAGTATGAACAGAACTATGGGGAAGCCAGGGAAGGCTTCATGGAAGAGGTAGCATTGAGTAAACTGTTTAGATGAGGAAAAAGACCATGGAACATAGGAAATTAGCATAGAGATCTACTAAAGAGTAAACCATGAGTATACTTATCTGCTGGAACAGAGGAGCTAAGTAAGATGGGAAGCCTTTTTTTCTCAGTGGCAATGCAATTCTCTCCCTTCTCTGGACAACCATCACATTCTTGTGTGAACTTTTATTAATTTATCCCATTCTGCTTTGAGTCTGTTAGTTATACATTTCCTATCTTGTTCATTAAATGCTAACTCTCAGAAAGTGAAGACAATCTGCTCGCCCGCACCACTCTACTCCACTTCTGTAGCCCTTCACAGAGAATCTAGCAAATGGTAGGTGTTCAGTAAATACTTAATTAAATGGATTTGATGAGAAGCTAGTTAGAGGTGGGTAGGGGAATGGAATAGGGACCAATGTGATCAAAATATTATTTTAGGAAGAAGAATTTTTCTGTCATTCTGCCTAAGAGGTAGAGGTAGAAGATATGGTCATCTTTTTATTATATAAATTTTATTATATAAGTGTTACCTGGACATTTGGGAAGAGCTGTCTCATATAGATACACAGTACTGAACTTGAAGCTAATTTTAGTCATTGAAACTTTTGAACAAATATATTTAGTCTTCTTGAATTTTATGGGCTGGATCAAAGTACTCTGAGAATCTTGTGGGTGTGAATAAATTTCTTCATAGGGTTTTTTGGTATTGTTGGTTATAAATAGGAGTGATACCATGCTTTACAGTGAGATTTTGACATGTTTTAAAAAATGTGCAAGCATATCAAATTGAAAAAAAATCTGGATTTTGGAATTCCAGATTTATACTTAAAAATTTTTTTTGGAAAGATTTATTGTATTTTAAAAGAGTTTTTTTTTTATTGAAATACAAAGAACTATTTTATCAAACTAATTTCTCCTCTTTCCATGTCTTAGGATATTTTAGAACATTTTCTGGTACTAATATAATTAGATACTTCCATACAGATTCATCTTTAATTCTAAAAGTCCATTCGTGTGAATTCTTTGTTATAAATATTTAACATAAGGATTTTTAAAAAAATGATTGAAATTACACAAATCGTAGCTGTTGCTTGGTGATTTCAGTCAAGTTTTTTTTTTTTACTTTTTTCAGTATGGATTTGAATTTATGATCTATATTTGTTTTGAAAAAATATCTTTAGTGTTAATTTTGATTATAGAAGCATACATACATGCATATATATCTTTGTTTATATAGTGAATGCAGTATATAAAACAAAGTTAAAGATTGCTGTTTATGAAGGAAAAGCAATGGAACATCTCTGTTGAGAGTGGATTTACTGTACACCTGGGTGGCTCAGTTGGTTGGGTGTCTGCCTTAGGCTCAGGTCGTGATGCTGGGGTCCTGGGATTGAGTCCTGCACCTGGGTCCCTGGTCAGTGGGGAGCCTGCTTCTCCTCCCCCACCCTAGCTCCTGAGCGTGCTCTCTCTCTGCCTGCCTCTCTGCCTACTTGTGATCTCTCTCTATGTCAAATAAATAAATAAAATCTTAAAAATAAAACAAACAAACAAACAAAAAGACTGGATTTACTTACCTGGTGGTTTTACCTTTCATACCAAAAGGTACGGTTAAAATGCTATGACTCAGTCTCTAATGGGACTCAAAATTTAAACTAAGGAAGAGTTTGTAAATTTGACATGATGTGTAAACAATTGGAAAAATGCAAAACAAATTCTATCCTGTACATATGAATGAAGTGTACATGCATTCCTACATATTTGGGGTTTGTTGTATTTATAAAGAAAGTTGTTTTTGCACAGTTAGAAAACCATGTCATATTGGAAAGCAGAGTGAATAGTTCTCTACCTTAATTTAAAAATAATGGGAAAAGGTACAGTAGAGGACCTTGGATGTAGTCAAGGGCTCCAAGTACTCTGTTATTCTGGAGATTTTCAGAAATCAGATATCTGCTCTCTCAATAAATAGGTATTAAAGGAGCTGTGCAAACTTGTACATGATATTCTTTTTCTTGGCTTCACGATTTTAGTTAATATATTGGCTTTTTGGTTTAATTCCAATGACACAGCTCATAAATGCAGTGTTTTTCTTCTGGGGTTGGGGGAGATAATCATAAAATAAAAATCTCTGACAGCCTGTCCTATCATAAAATGTAACACACTACCTAAAAAAAAGAGAAACCCTCCAAAGTTCATGTGAAAAGAAGGCAGCAGCACAAAAAAAATTGGGGACATTTTAAACCATAGTTTGAGCCATACATTATTCCTTTAGAAATTCCAGTTACAATAGCATGAGTGTGAGAATTAGATGACTTAGAGAAAAATTGAATGAACAATGTCAGAGACAGGGAAGAACTATTGCCATAAGTATTTGTTCAGAGTAATGCTTATTTTCTCAGCCCGTGAGATGAAATTTCAGTTTGTTTGTGAGAACGGGCTATTCCGTTCTCTGACTGGGCAGTGGCTGTCTGAATGTTTCTGTATGAATGAAAAGCTCATCTCCCAGGGAATAAAAAAGATAAGGATATTTAGCAATACCCTCTTCTTTTTCTGAATTTTGTAGAACTGGCAGTCATCTGATATATTGAAAATATATACTTTCTCAAAAAGTAAGCCTAGATTGTCTGAATGTATTTCGCACGATAGACCCCTCTGGCAGTTTTATGTTTTTGCACAGCTTGTAGGGCAGAGACTGGACTAGCTTCCTGGTTGCATTAGCATAACCCAGCCCACTTCCAACACACGCCCAGAACTACTTCATTAGCCATTGGGATTGGAGCCAAAAACATAAGACTACAGTGAATATAAGGGGAATTACTGGCAAAAGAGCTCTAGACCAGCTTAACACTGAACCCATTACTTTTCCAAGCTCAGAAAAATCATACACTAACAGGACCATTTCCCCATCTTGTTCAGATAACAATTCAAGGTTTTAAATATATACCTTTTATCTAGAATAATTAGCTTCACCATAATAAGGCATACAGCTTGGCTGCATACATTTAAGTGCTTCTGTTAATCTCTCTCCCCTTCTCTCTTTTATTGATTTGTTTTCTGGATAGCTTTGACATTGAAAACCACAGACGAATTGGAGCCTGGCATTGAAAGGAGGTGTTCTGCAACAGTTTTTTTTTTCTTGTCTAAAGAAGTTTACTTCTACAGGAGGGAATCTGAAAAATGACAGGGACGAAGAGGAAAAAGAAAGGCATGCTGTGGAGCAAGATGCAAACCCCCCACTGCGAAGACTTTAAACAGTGGTGTCGAAGGCGTCTGCCAATTCTGGAATGGGCACCACACTACAATCTGAAAGAAAACTTGCTTCCAGACACCATGTCTGGGATAATGTTGGCAGTTCAACAGGTGACACAAGGTAATGTACTGCATTTGATTTTCCTGTTTTATGCAGAATAGATGTCATTTTGCTTTCTTGGAAGAGTATTATGACCCAAGAGCTATAATTTGCTAGTGAAATGGATAGTTAATTAACTGGGGAAAATAAGCACATGGAATACCTGTACACAAAGGCTTTCCTAGTGGTCTTTTTTTTTTTCTTTTCTAATTTTGAAAGCTGTTAAGCACTGAACCAATTTTTGAATAGCATTAATATGTATTTGCGATGTTAAAATTCATACTATGTAAAAGGAAAAGATCAGTAATTGTGGGAAAGTGAGTTTTTATAGTTTGACCTTACTGATAGTAGTTTCTTACTTTCATGGAATCAGGCTATAAAATATCTCCTGGCTTGTACGTAAAGTTTGTAAACCTAATTAGCACCACACAATGACCTGTTGTAGCCTTGCGAGTTGCTGTAAGCAAGGAACAGAGCTTTCTGTACATAAAGGAGGCTCTTTGCCAAGATCATTATTTGCAAAGAGAATCCTGTATGTCCTTAGAGCTTATGTTTTACTATGCATGCTGATTTAATTCTGTATCACATTACGTCCTGTATTTATTTCTCAATAAGAAATTTAAACTGGTGAGAAGTCTGAGTTTAACTTTCCCAAAGCAGATTCTAAGTGATATTCTGGATTTAGATATGTGTTTCTCTTTGTGAAAGCTGTAAGTTAACTGGTATGTACATGTGTGTGTGAGCTTGTGTGTGTGCACATGTTATTTTCCTTAAAGGTACATTTGTTGTATTATTATTAGTGTTATTATGATTTTTTTTTTTTTGCTAATTCAAGTAATAATTTCCTACCTGTAGCAAGGAAAGGAACCAATTTCTCAACCTTGAGGAGTTGGAACACTTTCCTTGGCATAGACTCTGTAGATTTATATTTCCTTGTAGTTTTACTGTATCCCTGGCTTCAACTATTATTTATACTCTTAAAATATAAGCACTCTTTTAACTTATTCTGTAGCTGGAACAAACTGGTTTGTGTATTTGTGTTTTTAGTATGATTAGGAACATCTGCCCTGGTGGCTTTACTTTAAGATCCATAATACTATCATACTTTATAGGATTCTATTTCCCTGAATAGTCTTACATTACATTTTTAATGACCATTTTGCCAACAGTGAAGCATGGTAATCTTTAATAAAAATGCAAAGTAAATAACAGGTTAGGGCATTTTCAGCCTTGTTTTTATTCAATTTTAAATTCAAAATGAGACACTACTATGTGTTTTGAGTCTTAGGTGATTGACTTCCAAGGGCTTTTTCACCAGATAGTGTCAGTATACCTTATACATTTATTTTGCTTTAATTTAATGTAGAGTGAAAGAGAAATGTATTTTTAAAACAATTTGTAGTCTCATCTCTGTAAAATGTCAAGTTAATAGGGAAATTTGGGGATGTGATAAAGATGCCTATGATACACCCTTAGCAGTAGTATTTATGTATAAGTCCTTGGCAGTTAATTATACAGTTTTCATATGGATATAGATTTGTGAGGGATTTTGTTTTATGAATCATATATTTCATTGGTATAAAGAAACACACTGGCCAGCCCCTGACTGAGGAGAAACACAAAGCTTATTCAGCTCTGTACATTGAAGTTACAGATCTGGCTGCTGGTTCTCTTGGAAAGCTACCAGTGACTGGTCAAGGCTACACTGCTAGAAGGATCTTTAGGGTTTTTTTGTTGATGTATGAAAAGACTAATCCTCCTAAAAGTGCCTACTCTTTTAAAGGCAATTCAAACTTTCTCAGGCTTATGCACTATGGGGAGATAAAAAATGAAATATAAATAAATTACTGTTGTTGTCAGGGGCGCTGTGCTAAACCTCCCTTTTCATTATCTTCCCCTTTCCTAACAAAATCCCAAGAGACAGCAGTCTCTTCTCTGTTTTCCACATGAGAAAATGGAGGCTTAGAAAAGTAAGTAATTTTCTTTGGACCTCACACCTGATAAGTGGTAGAGTTAGGACTTGATTCCAAAGCCAACACTTTTAACATCTTATACTTTATGCACTACACTGCCAAGATAACTAGACTTTTTCATTATACCAATGTTATTAGTAATAGAAGCTATTTCTTGGGACAGGTATGAATATCCTTCCCTTCAAATTACTTTTACATTTAAGTTTCATCCCTGAGGTTTTTAGAGTTGAACGTGAGTGATGAGGGAAATAACAACCATAGAATATAGAGTAAGAACGGCATTAGCTTCTATTTATGTGAATATAAGCAATCATTATCAGCTCTATTTCTTTGGGGGAAAATCAGAAGAAAGGGATAATTTTTGCTCTTGCGTCATAGCACAATAGAAACAAATACCTGTTTTCACTCTACTGAGCTTTGAAGTAGCTTTTCAGTTACTCCGCATAGTTGAATTGTATGAAAGTTTTGAATTTAACACTTTTTACCTACAAATATGGAAAGTTATATGTTTCAATCCAGTAATTTTTCATTCTTCCCTCTCTATAAATGCATTTAAAATTGAGAAGAATAATGGAAACTAACCTGTGAATGTATTCTATAGGTCAGATATTTTAAATTATGTATTTTAAATCACTTTATTAAAGATTTCCCATTTGTTACATATAGATGATTTTCAGTTATCATCATATTTAACTCATGTAAAGCATTTTCTATATTGACTATACTTTTTCTAAAACTTTCTTGTCTTGGTTTTGAAACATTGCTCTTTCATTTTTCTCCTCTTAGCTCTCTGTCCTTCTCTTCCTATGAGTCTCTGAAAATTTTGGCCCTGTGCTATCCACCCATTAAGCGTCTGTGTCCCGGAGACTCAACCTCTGGCCTTCTTCTCCAAGAATGCTGGAGGCTGTTTAATCAGCAAAAGAGGTTTTAACTAACATCATCCTTCAAATGAAACTTGCTTCTAAACCTGAGATCTGCATATTCAGTTGTGTAAACCTGGAGTCTTCTTTTTCTTCTTTTCCAGTTAGCCAACATATACTAGTTTTTGATGTAGTGTTCAAGGATTCATTAGTTGCGTATAACACAACACGTCCCTTCTAAAAGCACTTCAAATGCAACCTTTGGTCTTTGAAAACAAACTGAATAACACCACCATCCTAACCAGAATTATAATAATCAATAATAATAGCAGTAATTTTCAGGCACGAATGTAAACACTGTTGTAAGAATATTTGACATTATATACAAGGCTGAGGTTCAGAGAGAATAAGTCACTTGCTTAAAGTCACACAGCCAAAGAGTTAGGATTTGCACTCAAGTAGTCAGGCTCCAGGGACTAGGCTCTCATCTTAGACTAGACTGTGTCTCACAGCAGGGCCCAATAGCCATTTCCAAATCTTTCCTGTCTTTTGCCACTTAGCCCACTAGCATACAGTCAGCCCTTAGGTTCTGTTATTTCCGCTCCCTGAGTAACTTTCCAACTGGGTAGTCTTCCTCATGCCTCTTGCTGAGGCCCTAGTTCACTGTCTGAACCATTGCAATCATTCTGTGGGCCTTCCTTCTCCTTTGTCTCCTCCTGTAGGCCATATTTGATACTGCAGTCAGAATGATCATAAAAATCTGAACACAGCATGTTCAAAAATCTTCAATCCTCTCTTTCTTCCAGGATAAAAGTCTAGTTCTTCATAATAATTTATTAGAGCATTAATAATCTGGGCCCCTTGATACTAAGGTCTACTCAAAGAGATCTCTGAGACTCCCTCTCAGTCTCCTGGGAAGATGCATGTTTCCTTCCCTCCTACTCCCTCTGTACTTTTTAGGTATTTCTATGATAGGCCTTAACAGATTGTATTACAATATTTTAATACAGCCCTTTCCACACTGGTCTATAGGCTCTGGAAACAAAGATAATGTTTTAATCTTCCTGTTATTACCAACTTGTATATTTCCTGTTACATAGAGTAGGTTTTTAATAAATATCTGTTGGAAGTATACAACACAATTTAGCTCCTGCTGCCTCTGATTGTCCCACAGTAGCACGTTACCACTCGAAGAAGGAAATTAATGTTCTTAGATTTTCAGAATATATGCAACAGAGACACTGCTAGTAAAAAATACATTACAAATATGAGTAATTAATTTCTTCCAATTCCTCTTACTTTGCTGAGGTTATAGATGTGCAGCCCTCCAACAAATATGGTAAAAGATAGATTTCCTTTGTCTCCAAAAGTGTTAATATTTTTTCCAGCCAACATCAACAAATATGAAGAGTTCACATATAAATCCAGATGTCTGGCTTCTCTTGAAAAGGGGGAATACATGGGGGTGCCTGGGCGGCTCAGTCCATTAAAGCCTCTGCCTTTGGCTCAGGTCATGATCTCAGGGTCCTGGGATGGAGCCCCGAATCGGGCTCTCTGCTCAGCAGGGAGCCTCCTTCCCTGTCTCTCTGCCTGCCTCTCTGCCTAACTGTGATCTCTCTCTTTGTCAAATAAATAAATTAAAAAAAGAAATCTTTAAAAAAATTTTTTTAAAAGGGGGAAAACATGGCCATACAGGGCCCACATTCCCATTTGGCAAAAATCTTTTGGACTTCAGAGAGGGGACCCTTTTAGACAGGGCACACACTTTGCATTTTGCCACACTCTTCATCACTCACTTGTGCAAGGCCACCCTTCCTGCTAGTGTTCCTGTTACCTGCCTAGGTCCATGAATGTCTGAATTTGTTTCCCCTGCCAAGGCACTTTCTAATATTACATAAGATTAGGTTCTTAACTTAGATCCATAGAACCCTTAGGTCTATGTACCTGGATTAATGTATTCCAGTAAACTTTATTTCTTTATAATCATTTATATTTTCTGTTAACTATTTTTTAAAAAGAGTTTTCTGGGAAGGTGTCCACAGGCTCTGCCAGACTGCTAAAAGGGGAGCTTGCACCTCCCCAAAGTAAATAAATAAAGTATGGGTGTCCTCGTTTCAAAGGAAGAGAAACTTTAGACCCTCTTTCAGCATGTTCAAATATTTCTTAGAAACAATTTGTTTTTTAAAACTATTTAACAAATCTGGAGGCTCTTATCATTACCATTAGGTACAAGCCATTAGAGTTTGTATCTACCACAATCTCCTTAAACTGACCGTTTGTGGGACCTCACCACAGAATGTGTTTTGAAGATGAGCAAACATTGTAGAGAAAGTCATTGATTTAAAACATGTCCCAGACATTGTGGGCAAACTAAGCACTACAAGGCTGTGGTCTCTAGGGTATTTGGACCACATTCTAGCCCGAGCAAGCACTTGGGGGTAAAGCTTTTTGTTTCCAACCTGAAAACTCAAGCACTGGGACAGGGCGGAGCCCTAAAATGCATGATTTGCCATGTAAGAAGCTAATCCACTGAGAAGGAATATGAGAATGTTTTGCCTTGCATTCCAAGGGATCACCTAGAAATCGTGTTCCCAAACCATGAAAATTTTATGCTGCCATAGGGCTGCCTGATGTTCAAACCACAGTGTTTTGGGCCGCAGACAAAAGATGGATATTCCTTATAATTATGCAGAATGTGTGGCATTACTGGCACCAAAACATATGTGTGGAAGCTGAGCTTCATTGCACTCCTGAGGGCAGCTTAGGGACATGTGGAACAATAAGTGGAAATTCCTGAAGCATACTGCCTTGGGAAGATGAAAGGCTTGTCTGGGAATTTTTTGCTGCATGGTCTCAGCCTTGAGGATTCAGAATCCTGGCATTAGCTATGTCTCTCTAACCTAACCCCCTAGACTATTTCTTTCTGCTCGTAACTTTTCTTTTCTCCAGAAACAAGGGCAGCAAAATATTGCTACGTAAGTCTAAAGTATACTTGTCCTGATCCTTATACAAATATGCCCACAAGCTAGTAACTCATTGCTGACTTTTCTCTTCCATTTCCCTTTGTCCTGTGACCCATCCTCATGTTATAACTCCAGGCTTCATTCGATACTTCTGGTTTTCTTTTTCTTTTTCTTAAATGTAAAAAGATGATGATCTGTATAGTAAAGGGCCATTTATGTACTTTTGCACTTAGAGTAATGCTCTTTGTAGTATTTAGAATTGTTCACATGGAAGAACCATGACCTTCCTTTTTAGTGTGTCAGACCTTAGGAAGGTTTCCAATGATATAGATGGGCAGTGAGTGTGAGGATAAATTGTGTGGCCTATATATGAATAGACTTCTATTTTTACCAGCTAGGATCCATTCTTACTTTTGTTAGTGACTATATCCATTTTTAGTATATGTGGTTTAGTATATGTGTTTATGAGGTTGGAATTTTGACTCTAGTGATGGAGTCAAGGCCAGTTATGGGCTGGGTCCCCCTCAACCAGATTCTCAACCTTGCAGATTCACTGGAACCACCTTACAGCTTCAAGGAATATGGATACCTGGGTCCCATTATCAAGCTATTATCAGACTTCCTGGGAGGGGTTCCCAGACATTGAGGCATTATGTTTTTTCTTCTTTAAGTTGTCCCAGACTCTATTGTGCATCAGTGTTGTGAACTGGATGCGGACACAGTGATTAGTCCAGGGGAAGGCTTACGGCTAAAGTCTTGGTAGTTGGTACAGTCCCATACATCAGGCCAGTGACTGGTTCAGGGAAGAGATCTGCCACCTAGACACAAGGGCATGGATTTACTATGCAATAAGTCAGTCATTTTTTGTTTTAAAATGGTAATGGTAGGGGCACCTGGGTGGCTCAGTGGGTTAAGGCCTCTGCCTTCTGCTCAGGTCCTGGGATCGAGCCCCACATCGGGCTCGCTGCTCAGCAGGGAACCTGCTTCCTCCTCTCTCTCTGCCTGCCTCTCCGCCTACTTGTGATCTCTGTCTGTCAAATAAATAAATAAAATCTTAAAAAAAATAAAATGATAATGGTGATACAGAGGACCTGAATGGTTCCATCAGTCTAGATCCCAATGTATGTGTGGACCTTTCAAAAAGAGACACCTTTGTTTGTGCTGGGACTGCTGGCAGGGAGGCTGATGTGCCTCTGTAGCTTCCCAGGGCCTCCACAGCCGGAAAATGAAGCCAGCCCAACAAAGAACACAGCAGAGAGAAACACTCCTGATGACAGCTAGTACACCTTCAACTGTTTACTTGTATGTACAAACACATATTTTTAATTGCTTAATTAGGTTTAAGTTGGGTTACTTCTAATCACCTTAACTACACATTTGAGTGTTGTTAAATTTAAATGTATCACACAATTTTTTTCTAATTCTACAGAACCCAGCAAGATAAATATCACTGTACTTTTTATTATTATGAGAAGAGGAGTTTGAGGCTCAGAACACTAGATAATGGGCAGCTTAAGAGGGGTTCAAATTTACATATGCCAAGCTCCATCCCTTAGCCTCACTGCCTTCGGTTCCTCAGTTTTGTTCAACTAGATCAGATATAAGCTGAGTAGGACTGGGACTGACTGTGGGCAACAGAATGCCCTAGCCTCCCTTCCCATCCACCCCTCAGGTGTCCCTTCCCACGATAACATGTCACCTTCCTGATGAAATAAAAACCGGGAGATTCTGGTTGAGAGTGGAAGAGGGCTCTGCCACTGGGAGGTGAAGCTCCTGTTCTTTTCCTTGAGAGCTTCTCACTGCTCCCTGTTAGACTTGCTTCAAATGAAAGAGGGAGGTGAGATGTGTTTGAACACTGGTCCTGAGCATCAATGAACAATAACTTGTACCATTTGTACCATTTGTACCATGTGGCAGAGGGAGAACACGGATCGGATGTTTGGATGAAACTTTACTAAAGGCTCGGAGGCAGTAAAAGTGAAAAATGGAGTGCCATAGGTCTGTGGCCACAGGCTTACTCATCTCACACAGTTTATTCCCCTTCATTCTCAGCTCTGCTGTCTTCAATGACAGTAAATGCCATCTCTAACCCTAACCACCCCTGCTCAGGGCAGCACTGCACACATCTATCCTTTGCCATTCTAAGCCCAAGAGAAGAAGGCCTCCCAGGAGCTCTTCTAACTTTCCTGCCACTAGAGATGTCTGCCCACCAGGCATGACTCTATGCCCCTCCGCAGCCATAAGCTCAGCAGCATAGGTCTGTTTCAGCTTCACACCATTTCTATAAATAAAAAACACAATAGCCTGTTTCTCTAGTCATTGTTCTTGATCATCTTTTTCTCTATATGTTTTGTTTCTCATGAACTAATCCATTTCCATGGCTTCAGTTGCCACTTTTCTGCTGGTGAGTTATAAAAATATATTTCTAGCTCAATTTTCTCTTTTTCTTTGTCCCAGATGTAAATATCTAGCTACCTATTAAACATCATCTTAATGTCTCCCAGGGATGTATTCACAGCTGGACACATCACTTTCCCTCTCAAAATCAGTCCTTATCCTCTATTATGTATGATACGGAGAGTCACCCCCATCTACCCAATTGTCTATACCAGAAGTCTAGGAATGATCCTTACTGCCCTTCCCCTTTAAAAACTGTATTCAGCTGAGGAGGTTCTCTAAATT
This sequence comes from Taxidea taxus jeffersonii, assembly GCA_003697995.1. Classification (NCBI taxonomy): domain Eukaryota; kingdom Metazoa; phylum Chordata; class Mammalia; order Carnivora; family Mustelidae; genus Taxidea; species Taxidea taxus. Next base: position 34,846 of record ML103083.1, read on the forward strand.
CTTTCCTCAAGATTTTATTTATTTATTTGTTAGAGAGAGAGAGAGAGAGTGAGCACAGGCAGACAGAGTGGCAGGCAGAGGGAGAAGCAGGCTCCCTGCCAAGCAAAGAGCCCTATGTGGGACTTGATCCCAGGATGCTAGGATCATGACCTGAGCCGAAAGCAGCTGCTTAACCAACTGAGCCACCCAGGCGTCCCTAAATTCTTTCCTCTTAACATCTCTTAAATATACCTGATTGCCCGTCCATTGCCCTTGTGATCATTGGTATTAATGGTATTAATAGATGTTAATTAGATATTAGACCTTGGTATTAATAGATATTGTACTTAATAGGTATTGTTTTATTTGCTGAGTGCTTAAAATGTGCCATAAATGATCCTAAACATGCATTGCATATTATATTAATTAAACTTCAGAATAATCTAAGAGTTTGATACTATGATTATCTGTATTTTACAAATGAAAGAAAATGGATTAGTTTGCTTGTAGTGCCAAGTAGCACAGTTTCTATAAAGCAGAGGGTTTTTGTTTTTTTTTTCAAAAAAGCCCCTTTTTTGTTTTATTTTATTTTTCAGCCCTAGGCAGTTGTATGGGGTTGCTTTAGCTGAAAGTTATCTTCCGGGATATTTACATTTTAAGTACATAATAAGATTTCCATCTCCAAGGACAGAGAAAGGATGTAAGTTTTCTCTCAGAAGGAGTTTAAAGGCATATTTGCTCAAATCTGGAACATTTACTATTTAAGTTTTAAAATTTAATTAATTAATCAATTATTTTTATAGAGGGAGTGTTCTCATGTTTGTCTTTCTGGCTCCTGAGCCCATGCTTTTATCTTAATTAAAAGCCACCATCATTCCTTCCATGCCAGTTAGAATGTCTTCTTGTTTATAGTATTGTCTTTGTATTCTTTATTTCAAACTACAACAAAAAATTTTTGAGTTAGATGGGGATGTTTGTCTTAAAATCCTTCAGCTACACCTCTGCCAATGGCTTTTGGACCTTTTTTGGTGTTTGACTCCATAGAACACCCTTGTTTCATTGGTCTCTCTCTCACTTCTCCAACCATCTTTCTTCTCATCACTTCCCTCATGGCTCTCTGGAACTGAAACCACAGGTGTGTGTTTATTGACTTGTATCATGTTGGGAGCTGACATTCAAATATCAGAAGACTTCATTTTAAAACTGAGAGGTTTTCCCCCTTTCTTTAAATGTAATCATTTAAAAACAAGTGACTCATATCTCTAAATGAACACCGTAGGCTGAAGTTTATTGGTGCTTGTACCCTTTCTATGGCCATGGACTTTCCAATTTATCATATTCCTCAACACTTGCTATTCTTTTACATTAGTACCACTTCATTCCTGTTATTCAGTCTTGTCAGAACTAGGGCAGGAAGTTCTCAAGCTCAACTCGCGGCACAATGATTGTCCAAATTCGTAAGTATTCAAAGAACAACATATTTAATATAAAAGCATACACTATTTAGAAGGTAGTTGTGGCTATAAATAGCCAGCTTTTCTCTCATTAGGTAACACTGCACTTCTGAAGATGTTTTTGAAAGCCCTTCAATATCTGGATCTCACTTTTCCAACCACATCACTACTTATTCACCCTATGTTCTGGTTACACTGAACTGCTTAGTGTTCTAAAGGATCATGCTCATTTTGCCTTGGGACATTTGCACATACTGCTTCTTCTTAAATGGATAGCCTTTCCCCTGGATTCACTCTATATAGATTAAATCTTCACCTGATTATATCTGAGCATCTATCAGGACTGGGTTTAGCTCAGTGGTTCTTTTTTTTTTTTTTAAGATTTTATTTATTTATTCGACAGAGATCACAAGTAGGCAGAGAGGCAGGCGGGGGTGGGGGAGAAGTAGGCCCCCAGCTGAGCAGAGAGCCCAATGCGGGACTTGATCCTGGGACCCTGGGATCATGACCCCGTAGCTCAGTAGTTCTTAACCTTGGCTGCATATTAGAACTCAAACAGCAATTCAGTAATGTGGAACCAATGCACAGAAATCAGTTGCTTTCCTATAATGTAACTACACATTATATAGTATAATGGGAATTATACTATATATAAGGAAAATTAGGGAACCAATTCCCTTTACAATAGCATCAAAAACCATAAGCTACATTGGGATAAACCTAACCAAAGAGGTAAAGGATCTGTACTCTAGGGGTGCCTGGGTAGCTCAGTAGTTAAGTGTCTGCCTTTGCTCAGGTCACAGTCCCAGAGTCCTGGGATTGAGCCCCACATCAGGCTCCCTGCTCAGCGGGAAACCTGCTTCTCCTTCTCCCATTCCTCTTGCTTGTGGTCCTCTCTCGCTGCCTCTCTCTCTCTCTCTCTCTCTGTGTCAAATAAATAAATAAATGAAATCTTTTTAAAAAAGGATCTCTACTCTAGAAACTACAGAACACTTATGAAAGAAGTTGAAGAAGACCAAAAAGATGGAAAAACATTCCATGCTCATGAATTGGAGGAATAAATATTGTTAAAATGTCTGTGCTGTCCAGAGTACTCTATACTTTCAGTGCCATCCCGATCAAAATACCAATGGCATTTTTCGAAGAGCTGGAACAAACAATCTTAAAATTTGTATGGAACCAGAAAAGACCCTGAATTGCCAAGGAAATGTTGAAAAAGAAAAACAAAGCTTGAGGGCATCATGTTGCCTGATTTCAAGCTATATTACAAGGCTGTGATCACCAAGACAGCATGATACTGGCACAAAAACAGATATATAGATCAATGGAGCAGAATACAGAGCCCAGATATGGACCCTCAACTCTATGGTCAACTAATCTTCGACAAAGCAGGAAAAAAAATACCCAATGGAAAAAAAGATAGTCTCTTCAATAAATGGTTCTGGGAAACTTGGACAACCATATATGGAAGAATGAAATTTGACCATTATCTTACACCATATGCAAAGATAAACTCGAAATGGCTGAAAGACCTCAGTGTGAGACAGGAATCCATCAAAATCCTAGAGAAGAACATAGGCCATAACCTCTTTGACATTGGCCACAGCAACTTCTTTTAGGACATGTCTCCAAAGGTAAGGGAAACAAAAGCAAAAATGAACTTTTGGGACTTCATCAAGGTAAAAAGCTTCTTCACAGCAAAGGAAACAATCAACAAAACCAAGAGGCCCTCCACGGAATGGCAGAAGATATTTGCAAATTGCATTACAGATAAAGGGCTGGTATCTAAGATCTATAAAGAACTTCTCAAACTCAACACCCCAAAGCCAAATAATCAAGTCAAAAAAATGGGCAGAAGACATCAATAGACACTTCTCCAAAGAAGATATGTGAATGGTTAACAAAACATGAAAAAAATGTTTAACACCATTAGCCGTCAGGGAAATTCAAATCAAAACCATATTGAGATACCACCTTACACCAGTTAGAATGGCAAAAATTAACAAGGCAGGAAACAACAAATTTTGGAGAGGATGTGGAGAAAGGGGAACACTCCTACACTGTTAGTGGGAATGCAAGTTGGTGCAGCCACTTTGGAAAACAGTATGGGGGTTCCTCAAAAATTTAAAAATAGAGCTATCCTATGACCCAGTAATTGCATTACTGGGTATTTACCCCCAAAGATACAGATGTAGTGAAAAGAAGGAACACATGTATCCCAATGTTCATAGCAACAAGACCACAATAGCCAAACTGTGGAAGGAGCCAAGATGCCCTTCAACAGACAAATGGATAAAGATGTGGTTCGTGTATACAGTGGAATATTACTCAGCCACCAGGAGGATGAATACCCACCATTTGCATCGACATGGATGGTACTGGAGGGGATTATGCTAAATGAAATAAGTTAAGCAGAGAAGGACAATTATCATATGGTTTCACCTATATGTGGAACATAAGGAATGGCATGGTGGACCTGAGGAAAAGCAAGGGAAAAATAAAGGGGGGGAATCAGAGCAGGAGATGAACCATGAGAAGCTATGGACTTCAGGAAACAAACTGAGGGTTTCAGAGGGGAGGGGGATGAAGGAGATGGGGTATCCCTGTCTTGGGTATTAAGGAGGGCATGTATTGCATGGAGAACTGGGTGTTATACGCAAACAATGAATCATGGAACACTATTCCGAAAACTAATGATGTACTGTATGGTGACTAACATAACATAATTTTAAAAAAAAGAATCTCTTTTGGCATTTAAAACCTATTCTCAACTGGTAGACCAATTAGATTGGAATTTTTGGGAATTTAGGGAAAATCATTTAATTTCCTGGGCCTTAGTTAGCTTCCTCAACTGATAATAAAGTGAAGTAAAATGAGTTGCTAGGGTTGAGAATTACAGATTTTGTTCTCCCATAGTACTCTCACTTATCTGCTAAACTAACTATTGCGTTCGTTTTCAATTTGTATTGATTTCCCCCCTAAGTTACAAGTTCCTTGAGGACAGAAACTATTTATGGTCTAGGGTGATCAACCATCCTGGTTTCAGCAATGAAAGTCCTGAGTCCTGGGAAACCCTTTCAGTGACCATCAAAGTATTTGGCACCTAGTAGGTACTCAAATGTTTGTTGACATTGAAAAAAAACATAATTGAGAAGACAGGACCAAATGTTCCTATGTTCACTCTGCTTTTGTTGGCTATTCTCCCCATGGAAACTTCCGGTCTCTTACTCCTTCTGCTTTATGAGCTTTTAGTCTGTTCATCCTGAAGCTTCTTGGTCATGCTAATTTTTTTTAAATTTTCACTCTTGTTGAGCTCTCACCTGTATAACAAGCTAGGTAGGGTGTGAAAGAATGATGTGATTTGCCTAACTCCTCTAGCGATTAGAACCAACGATCTTTGATTAGGAGTCTTTGTCTGTGAACCTAGAGAATGTGTGTCTATAGGAATTTTGTTTGCTGGTATTTGTGGTTCTTGAATATATGTAAATTTACCCTGGGAGAACCACTTGTAATATTGCTTAGCCCTGAGCCCACTAATGCTGTGAATCAGACAGTTGATTTTACTGTGGTTTGCTAATAACAATTCTAAGACCACCACAAACCAGTTACCGGAGGGAAATAAACTTTCATCATTACCCACACAGTTTGGGTTTGATTTCTTATGTGTAGTTCTTGGAAGTACCTACTGCCACCTAATTATTTTGTTTTGAAGAATACTAATCTGTCTTCCTAGGGTGCTTTATTCATTTCTATTAAAAAACATACTTGAAAGAATACACAGTATTTTGCTATGTTCTTGGAAAGAGACAGAGAAGTATAAGACAACAATCCAGGCCACAAGGGCCTTATTATTTTCCCTTCCTCAGAAATTTGTACAAAATATATGAGAATATGATCTTGTTATTCAGCCTTAAAGATCTCAATCTGGTGTGGGTACATAAGGGTGGGAACATTTTCTTAATGAAAGTTTGTAGAGTATTGGTTTCAGCCACTTTCTGCTGTGAGTAGGTTGTTTAAACTAGGCAGCTGCCAAAGAATGTGTTTTTATTTAGGAACATGAAAAGTAGTACAAGCCCATCTATATAACATAACATGAATTGAATTGGTGGTAAAAACTGAGCAAATATAGAGATCCAAGTGGCAGTCTTAAACAGCTGGCAAGACTTGATTTGTATAGACATATGGTATTATATGAAATGGCATTTTAAGAAATCAAGTCCTGCTTATCATTCTTTCTCTGGAGAGGATCTCAAGGGAACTATGTACACAGGTAACATTTAGGGGAAGGCAACCAGTGTCCCACCTTATCTGCTGCACTACTGCTTAAAGCATAGCTCTAGCTAAGCTGGATTGTGTCAAAAAACAACTTAGAACTGAGGTTTAGATGTGCTTATGACCAGAGAGTGAGAGAAAGATATATCAGTGCTTACCTTGAGGCAGGCCCTGGTCTTTTTATCATATTAGGAGCATAGATGAGGAAATAGTAGAAGAGAGAAAAACGTACATGTGTGGATATACCTTTGCCCATCAAGAAATTTGTCTTTTTGGATTAGGAGTATACATCTCAATGAATGTTGAGTAGTATATAGAATTGTTGAATCACTATATTTTATAACTGAAACTAACACTGTATGTTAAATATACTGGAATTAAAATTAAAAAAAAGAGAAATGTGTCCTCATTGGAGTGTTCAACTTTCACCTCTCCAATTAGCAGCCCTCCTCTTGGGTGGGGGAGGTGGAGGGTAGTGGGGAGAAGGAGTCTGAGAACTTCTGCTTCACTGTTTGAGCTGAGGTTGGAGATGTACCTGGAGAGAGCGGGATAGAATCAAGTCATTTGAGAAGGTAGGACTCAAGTCAAGTTCAGGAAGGTGAGCTGGGAGATACAAATTCATCCTGGTGGGTGTAACGTTTAGTACCTGGATGTTCACCAGTGAGAGCAGGATAAAGGGTAAAACTGGGGAATAAAGTGTTAGAAGCTAAGGTGAAATATAGGAGCAATGCAGGATTAGGACCTCTGTCCAAGATTCTGGGTAAAAAGGGTCTGAGTTACAACCTAGGAAGCCAGCAGCATGGACAGATCTCAGTGTCTTTTCTAATTTTCTACCCAGTATATGAGCAGGCTTCAAATTTTCGTGGGTGGACTTGAGCCCAGTGGAGGCAGTGAGAAAATACACCTGGCTGGCAAAGAGAAGGAAGAAGCATTAGCCAGCAATTAATGTAATATGGGACGAAATTTCTTGCACTCTGCTGCTCCATGGTCTAGTGTTTTGTCTAGATGGGTATTAAGGAAATGTGATACTCAGAAAAAACACTGAAAGATGCCATGGGGCAATTCCTGTTCAGATTTATTCAGGTAGAATGTTCACCGGGAAAGAACATCAGGATCCATGAGAAGTCTCAAAGCTCTCAGTCATACTCTGCCCGATGTGGTTAACAACTCCTAGAAAACTGGCCTTCAGCACCTTTGGGTTGGTACTGGTCTCCACAGTGAACCACTTATTAACCTCATTTCCCAAACTGTTTATAGTTTCTTGACTACCTGACCTTGATTATGTCTCCATCTGCCTTATAACCAGTACCTTTCTTTGTCTCTGACCCTTTGTTTGTCTCCTCATATCCTGAGTAAATGGGAATCTGGTAAATCTGGGTAAATGTATCATTTCATTTCTAGGACCCTTCCTGTCTTTATCAGAGTCCCATGAAAAAGATCCCAGTACTTTGCTGGACACCTAATAATTTACTTATAAATGGAAATAGTTTTTATTCTTTTTCTTAACAATAGATCTCACAATCTCATTGGAGTCCTAGACACAAAAGCTAGATAATTATAATAATTTTGGTAGTAGTATAAATGAAGAATATACAAGGTATGGTAATTGCACTGATGGCATGATCAAGTCTTGCTGGAGTGGGGTTGAGGTTTGTAGTTAAGGAAATTTTCAAGAGGAAACTATACTTTGACTGAGTCTTGAAGGCTAAACAATAGTTTCCCAGGTAGTCCATAGATGAAGGGCACTAGACAGGAGAAAAAACATATGAAAGGGTAAGAAGAATAAAAGAACAGTTCGTTTAAATACTCCTCAGTAATCTCATTCAGTGGGAGTTGTAGCTGGAGAGGGTAGCAGGGCCCACACCACAGAAGGCTTCAGTAACATGGACAAAGTGTTTGGGCTTATTTTCCAAGGTGATAGAGAGCATTGATGGATCTTGAGGGATGCCAGGGTGTGACAAAGGTTTGTGTTACTGAATAATCACTCTGGCAGCAGCTTATATTACATACTTGGCAGAGGCAAGAGACTAGTTAGGAATGACTAGTTAGGAGAAATTCCCTTCAGGAAAGATTATATTCATGGGGTTGGATGGGATCATTCACGATTAGTTCGTAGAACAAAAAGAAAAACCAGAAAGAAAGCAACTTTGGGGAACCCTGACATTTCAGTGGCTGAGAACTAGTAAAGGGGAATGAGAAGTCATAGTCCCTGAGCATCATAGTGCCTTGGGAGTGCTAGAGTACTAGGAAGAGTGTGGTTGACATGGTAAAATGTATTTATGAAACATAGAGTTCCCAGGACATAAAGAATAAACCAATCATGTGAAATTTGACAGGACCCCTAGAAGATATATATATTTTTAAAGATTTTATTTATTTATTTGACAAACAGAGATCACAAGTAGGCAGAGAGGCAGGCAGAGAGAGAGGAAGGGAAGCAGGCTCCCTGCTGAGCAGAGAGCCCGATGCGGGGCTCGATACCAGGACCCTGGGATCATGATCTGAGCTGAAGGCAGAGGCTTAACCCACTGAGCCACCCAGGTGCCCCTGGAAAATATTTTTAATGATAAACTCAGATGTACCAAAACAAAATGCTTCACAAGTCTTCAGGAATGAGGGCAACTTGTGGAAAAAAATTCTTTCTATCCTCAGCCCCCACTTCAGTTCTTACCTTTCAAAAAAACTTTCTGGGACTATGGCTCCCATATTTCTCTGTCATCTCTGAACTTTGACCATACTGATCATTCTATAAACTGCACATATAACTTTTTCAGGCAAGAACCTTATAGTTCATATCCCATGTTCTGTTATATCTCTAATGAAATTGAAGGTGAATTTGGGTACACAGTAAAAGGTTTAAGTACTTACAGAATATCAGAAAGAACTCAGTTTTGAATTCCAACTACATCACTTGGTCAAGTTCTTTAGCTGCTCTAAGATTAAGTCTTCCTTTATGTACAATGGGAATAATAACACCTAGTACACAGAGTTACTTTGGGGACTAAATGAGAGACAATAAAGTACTCAGGACAGTATCTAATACCAGAAGTGTTTAATAAATGCTGTTATTTTGATGCTATGATTGCTGTCTTCCTATTTCCCACGGGAACGTAAACTCCAGAAAGGCAGGATTTTTATCTTGGTTGTTAATTGCTGTACCTCAAGTGCATGGCACCTTGTATGTGTTTCACTTGAGGCAGATGTCTTCCTACGCCTAGGTTTTAGTCCTGCTACTTGAAGGTCAAAGAAAGGTAAGAAGATGGAAAATAGTCAGTGTTGCCTGCAATCTTCTGAAACCATTAAGTTAGAGAAATTCTAGGCAACTTACAGAATAAAGGTGCCCTCCCAAATTCGCCAGGATGGCATTTCAGGTCTTCCTTCCAGCTATTACTGATATATACTGCTGCTAGACAGATATCATTGAACATCTGCAGGTACTCAGTGCACGTCCTCTGTCTCTCTCCCACTTCTCTTTCCTTCCCTGTCTACCCAGTTAAAAAACAGAAACAGAAATGAAAACAAATCTGAAAGGGAATGGGAAGAGGTGCCAAATAAGCGAATTAGCATTTTAAGCTCATTGTATTGTTCTGTTTGGCTCTCGAGGCCCGTGAGCCAGCACTTACATCCATGACTGGGTCAGAGAACATTTTGAGGACTGTTTGTATCCGGTGGGTTCATGATCATTCTCATGTAGCTTGTTGTGTGTAAACTGGGGGCATTGCTGGAGGATGGCACTGGGCAGACAGGAGGCTCATTATTGCTCGGGTACAATTTGTGTGGCCAAGCCGCGCCCATCTCTGAGGCTGCATTATGTGAGGAGGGAGTGCCAACCCTGGACTGTGGCTGTCTGCGCTGGTCTTCACAGACAAGGGCTCCTTGGTTTTGTCAGGAGCCAGGGATTAGCGAAGTGTGCCTTTCCTCTGCTCAAACAGCTCCCCATTTTCACGGGGGCCTTACTGTTCTTAACACACTTAGCCCCTTGAAACTGGTGAGCTAATGAAGCCCTCCCAGAAGTAGCTGGGCTATCTTTAAGGAGTAAATTAACCCTTTCTGAGCATGGGGGCTGTACATAATCCACTTTTGAAATGACTTAAACCATTAGAGCCTGAAAAGTGATATAATCTCACAGGCCCAGTCTGATGTTTACTTATAAAATTATGTCACTAAAGTTCAAGGATTACTCCCCCCCCCCAAAATCACAGTTTTGAATATAGTTAGGTAATAGCTCTAGTATTAAAAATATTAAAGGATGGAAGTGACCCAGAGAAAGTCCTTCATACTGACCCAGCTCAAGACAGGGAAACCAGAGACCACTCTTGCAGTCTCTTTCTCTTCCTAATTAGTGGGTCTCAGAGTCCCCATAATTACAGTAAGAAGAAGCAAAGAAATGGCATATGTTGCATATATTTGAGTTTATACTTGCACACTTGCCTCTGGTTCCTGTGATTCCTCATCGCCACACAAAATCAGACCTTTCCTTTATCACTTCTCCTTCTCCTTCCCTTCCTCTAGTACACAGTGTGTGTCCTCCCTGGCTTGTTATTCCCAGTGATAGCTTCATGGCCAGCCTTTACCAGTGCACCCTCAGGAATCCCTCTTCCTTAGGGATTAAAAATCCACACTTCCAAAATGTTCACAAGATATTCTCGCAACTTGTCCGTCTTTCTTAAAAGCTTGCTCTCTCGGGGCGCCTGGGTGGCTCAGGGGGTTAAAGCCTCTGCCTTCGACTCAGGTCATGGTCCCAAGGATCCGGGGATTGAGCCCCGCGTCAGACTCTCTGCTTGGTGGGGAGCCTGCTTCCTCCTTTCTCTCTCTGCCTGCCTCTCTGCCTGCTTGTGATCTCTGCCTGTCAAATAAATAAATACAATCTTTTTAAAAAAAATAAAAGCTTGCTCTCTCATTCAAGGGCATTACGCCCCTGGACACGCCTCTCAGGTGGAGGCTCATTGTCCTCACACTGCCCTTGGTAATTCACATACAAAACACATCATACTTGTATTTCCATGCTTACCATCCATCCTCTCCAATACCGCATCTCCGTTTGCTTGTGCTCCTTCCAGGGTCAGTTGTCTTCACATGGTCATGTATTTTTGCAAAATTTCCCAGGTGAGATATTTTAACAGAAGTTAATTAGGAACGCTGCCTCTTCCCAGCTCAGCTTCCCTCAGGCCCTGCCTCTTCTGTCCGGTGGCATTAGCATGACTGCAGATATTTTTGGGATCTGGCTAAGATGAGGTTGCTACAAACGGCTGACACTGACTGAGATCAAACAATGCTAATCAGACAGTAATATAACAAGGACATTATCAAGAAACTAGGTAATTAATGTCAGCAGTTCTCAAATCATATTTAAATTTTCTGCACAAGAAAACTTGAAATGCCTGAAATCTTAACAGCTATCAAGAATCTCAAAAGAGGGGACGCCTGGGTGGCTCAGTTGGTTAAGCGTCTGCCTTTGGCTCAGGTCATGATCCCAGGGTCCTGGGATTGAGTCCTACATCCGGCTCCTTGCTCAGCAGGGAGCCTGCTTCTCTCTCTGCCTCTGCCTGCTGCTCTGCCTGCTTGTGTTATCCCTCCCTCTCTCTCTCTGACAAATGGATAAATAAATAAAATCTTTAAAAAACAAAACAAAAAAAAGAATCGAATTACATGTGATATTAGTAACTAGTTATACAGCTAAAATAAAAATTTCTAATCTACCAAGTAATAAAAAACAAACTTAAATACACAACGGTGACTTTAGTCTGATTCCCCGAAAACTGGAGCACAGAGTCAGAGAGCTTCTGTGAAACTTTGTAATTAAGGAATGCAAGTCCAGAGGGCAGGGGGAGGACCATTAGGGAGAGACAGTGGGGGCAAGAGATGCCTATAAGGGGGCTGGCCCTCTCCAAGGGTGTCACATGGGTCTGGCCTGGGGGCTGTGCCCCCCAAGAAGGTAATGCCTGCACCTCCAGACCATCTTTCAGTTGGGAGAAATGAGGAAAGTTGTATTTACTCGTTTATTCTGTCACTGGTCAAAGACACACCCTGTGGGTTCTCCTCTGAGCTGACATGTGGGAGTCTGGGCATTACCAGAATTGCAGAGCAGGTGTCAACAGAGAAACATCAGGGTGAGAAAAAGAGAAGCTGTCAACTTGCACCACATGAAGTCAGACAGCCCCCGCAGAGCTCTGAGAGACGGGCAAGGCCAAGAACACTTGAAATGATACATTAGAAATGTCTGATGTGCAAGAGGAAAGCCAAATTTATCTTCCTCCTCTCGATAGCAAATATTACAAAAATCGTCAGATGAAGAAGTGTTCGAAGAACATCTAGCCTAAAATTATAAGGGGGAAAAAGAAGTATAGAGTTGTATCCGGCAGTTAATTAATACAAATAGTATATTATTTTTTATGGATATTTGGTCATGGAGCTTGTCAGCTTTTTAGAATTTATAATTTAGTGTGATTTCTCAGTGTAAATAAATACTCAACTTTGTAACTAAATTTATGTTGTAAATTTATCTTTTTTGGGCTCATAAAACCGACTGCCCGGGGGTGCCTGGATCGCTCAGTTGGTTAGGCATCCGATTTTTGATGCTGGCTTGGTTCAAAGTCTCAGGGTTGTGGGATCAAGCCCTGCACTGGGCTCTGCACTGGTCATGGAGGCTGCTTGGGTTTCTCTCTCTCCTCCCTCTGCCCCTCTTCTTTCTCTTTCTCTCTCCCTCTCTAAAAACAACAACAACAACAAAAATTCCTGACTGCCCAAGGGCTCATATGTATCCTATCTTAAAACTAATAAGAAAATAAACAAACTTTTCTTTCCTTCATCCCTGTCTCCATTTGGCCCCAAGCCTTTTTCTCTTCTCTTCACTAATAAGGCTTTTTAGGGGTTGGTTCATGTTTCCTGCCTCTCATCCCTCAGGTCCATTCCTTAAACTTCACCCCCCGACCCCGGGTTCCTATGCCCTCTATTCCCCAGCAGTGCTGGGTCTACATCTAAGGACATTTCTTTTTTCATTTGTCTGTCTTTTTTATTTTTGTTTTTTGTTTTATTTTTTATTAATTATTTTTGTTAACATATAATGTATTATTTTCCCCAGGGGTACACATCTGTGAATCATCAGGCTTACGCATTTCATGGCACTCACCATATCACATACCCTCCCCAATACCCAACCACCCTCTCCATACCCTCCTACCCCAAGCAACCCTCAGTTTGTTTTGTGAGATTAAGAGTCTCTTATGGTTTGTCTCCCTCCCGATCCATCTTGTTTCATTTTTTCCTTCCCTACTCCCCCAACTGCACACTCTGCCTCTCAAATTCCTTATATCAGGGAGATGATATGATAATTGCCTTTCTCTGATTGACTTATTTCACTCAGCATAATACCCTCTAGTTCCATCCACGTCGTTGCAAATGGCAAGATTTCATTTCTCTTGATGGCTGCATAGTATTCCATTGTGTGAGTGTGTGTGTGTGTATGTGTGTGTGTACACATATATATCTCACATCTTCTCTATCCATTCATCTATTGATGGACATCTAGGCTCTTTCCATAGTTTGGATATTGTGGACATTGCTGCTATAAACATTCGGGTGCACGTGTCCCTTCGTATCATTACATTTGTATCTTTAGGGTAAATACCCAGTAGTGCGATTGCTGGGTCTTAGGGTAGCTCTATTTTCAACTTTTTGAGGAACCTCCATGCTGTTTTCCAGAGTGGCTGCACCAGCTTGCCTTCCCCCAGCAATGTAGGAGGGTTCCTACAACTTTTCATTTTATTTTTTTAAAGATTTTATTTATTTCAAAGGACATTTCTGTTCTTTGTCATGCATACTGTTTCTGTGGAATTGCCACAGACTTTGGCCTTGGCTTCTTTATGCTCTTTCCTCCTAATTCTCTTCCTATGCATCTGGCAGTTTCTTCACTCTTTGAATTTTGGTTTTGACCAGGCCTTCAGCCTTCTTATGCTGACCTGCCCAGTCTCTTCAGGCAGAAACCAGGATGTTAGTGGGTTCCTGTTAGATCCATTTACATCCAGGCAGTCACCTCTGGCCCTGTGACATGTTCTAGGAAGAAAGTGCTCTGTCCTAAAGCCAGGTCAGGGAACTGATTTGTTTTTTTTGACTGTGTGTAATATCCCTTTATATGTAATAGAACTGTACTTCCTTTCTCTACTGCCACTACCTGGATATTGGCAGGAGCTCCCTAACTGTTCTTCTTTCCACCAGTCTTGTGTGTCTTCCACACAACCCCCAGAGTGATTGCTTAAAAAACAAATCTCATCACCTTGCTTCCATTAGAAAAAAGTGTAATGACTTCTCTAACATTAAGGATAATATTAAGGTTGCTTTCAAAAGTCTCCATCAAAAATGTGTAAGTTGTATAGTTCTATAAACAATGTAAAATGTGAAAAAAGTTTCAAAGATGTGTAAAAAGATGTATAATCCTCTTTCTTAGATTTTTACCTAAAAGTGTTACATAAAAAATATATGCCTATAACCTGTTCATCATGTCTAACAATATATAATGGACATGTCTCCAGGTTAATGGATATGGGTCTAATGCATTCTTTTTTAATAGCTACATTATATTCCATAGTTCTGTTATACCATAATTATTTAATGGTCTCCATATTGATGACTATTCAGTTCATTTCCATCTTTAATTACTACATAAGGTATTTTAGTACCTAGGATTAAATATTCATTCATTCTTTTTTTTTTTAAGTTTTTTTATTTATTTCACAGAGAGAGAGAGAGAGAGATCACAAGTAGGCAGAGAGGCAGGTAGAGAGAGAGGGGGAAGCAGGCTCCCCGCCGAGCAGAGAGCCCGACATGGGGCTTGATCCTAGGACCCTGGGATCATGACTCGAGCTGAAGGCCGAGGCTTTAACCCACTGAGCCACCCAGGTGCCCCTAGATATTCATTCTTAAGTAATTATGTATTCATTTAACAGTTCCAATAAAAGTGTAATAGAATTTCCTAAAACATCCATGCCTCTCATGTCCTTCTCTAAACCAGATGCTTTAGTGAAGGGAATGCAGATCTCTGAGTTGGCCAGGCTGAGCCATGGGTCCCTGCCTACAACTTGGGGCAGGCGTGCGTCAACTGCCATTTCTCAGCCCATGCCCTTTGGGTAGCAGGAGGGACTTCCTAAAAGAAATTGGTGTCTTGCTGCCAAAAGAAGGAAGACTGGAGATGGGGGGCTAAAAACAGCAAGTGTTTTACCATAAAGGCTAATGACCTATTCAACCCAGGGCAGGTGGTGACATTATTCCCATGTTGCAGACAGGGATTCCATCCCTATGGGAGTGGAGGGGGAAGAAATACTAAGGCTTTGAAGTGTTCCACACATACCTCCTTGACAATGAAATCTTGTCTCTAGAAGAATTCAACTGGCCTGAAGCTGTGATGGTAGTTTGGTCATCTTGGGGCACTCGTCCATGCTGTTTGCTCTACAGGTGGAGGTTATATACCTTACCTAAAATTGAGAAGTGAATATTCTCAGCAATATGTAGGAGTCAGTGATAACTAATCTACTTAGATGTGTGAGGACCCAGAATCCATGCATGGAGTGAGAGCCCGACTAGGCTTTGCTTCAGAACCTAAATGTTGGTTGTCGGTGTGACATACAAAATTCCCTTTTTTCAGCCTGCTAGTCACCTGCTCAGAAACATTCCACACTGTGTGTGAGTCCTGACTTGCATGTGTGTATGGCCACATATTTTAAGTTAGTTTTCATTATTTGATTTACAGATGTAAATTCTGCTTTTACTCTTGGGACAAATGACTCTTCATTTGAACAGGAAATAAGATGTGTAGCTGCTAGGCTGGTTGTTGGGATTCAATATTCTTACTTTCCTACTGTCCTAATGTCTTCATTTTAGATATTTCTACCACCTTCTCTGAGTCAGAAAATATCAGATTATTTTAAAACAAAGAAAGAGAGGGGGCTCAGTCAGTTAAACATCTGCCTTCAGCTCAATTCATGACCTAGCCCCATCTCAGGCTCCCTGCTCAGTGGGGAGCCTGTTTCTCCCTCTCCCTCTGCCTCTGCCCCTTCCACCTGACTCATGGTCTGCCTTTCTCTCCCAAATAAATGAATAAAATCTTCTAAAAATGCTATAAAAATAGAGAAAGAGAAAAGGAGAAGGTGGAGAGGAGAGAAAGGAGGAGAGAGACAGTGAGGGAAGAAGGTGGGAAGAGCAGAACCGCACAAAACCTTTTTTCATTACGTAGCGTTTTCTCCTTTTTAACTGTTAACCTGAAAAGTACTGCATGATCACCTTGCCTTCCATTTCCTTTGTCTATACAAGTGGCCCTTTCATTTTCATGAAAAAAGCTAGTCATAAGAGTCTTAAGTCCATGATTAAGGAATGCAGCACAAGATTGGCTCTTTCATTTCCTTTCTTTGAGTCTTATTGTTGTTGCTTTCTCTAAATTCCGAACACTTTCTCTTACACTTTTGGGATTATTGGTACTTAGTCCTCACTCTTTGGAATGAGAACTTTTAAGTGCTTCTATCTTTAGCAATTCTGGGCTCAGAATAAGTTCTGAAATGCACACAAAATTACTTTTGATCCTTAATATTCATGACATCACACTGCCACCACTTCCATTGCCAGCCCCTAGGCATTTATAAGAAACAATTAAGCTTTTGTTACTGGCTTTTACTCCGATGAAGTATCTTTACTGTGGGGGTGTCATTTGGATAATGCTACAATTTATCAAGTGGCATGACTTACTAGGATTAGAATCTTGGATTTGGTTTTAAAATAAAACCAGGGGGCAGGGGTTAGGTGACAAACACCACCTCCCCCCCACACCCCCGGTTGAATAGATTATTAGCTTCTATCTCAAATCCTAGAGTTCCTCTCTCTTATCCAAAGGCAGCAATTCGTCTGTGGGCCCAGCATCTAGAACTGAAAAGGAACATTTGTTTTCTGCTTGGCAACTTAAATTGAATACAGTGCTTTAACGTGATTTTGAGAAATGAGTATTTTCGAGATGGACTGAACTAAAAGCTTCCTGTTCTTGCAGACGATAAGGGAAAGCTATCTATGCTTTTCTAAAGGGGCAGTCACAGCTCACAAATAAGGGGTGTTGATCATCCAGCAGGGGGCACCTTTTTCTAATTTGCATACAGTGGGGAGCGATCTAGCCCCAGCTTTGGTTAGCTGCAGGCTGGGCGCCAAGGCCAGTGTCTTTCCATGAACCAGTCAGCCTGCGTTCAGCCTTCTTGATATTTTTGTAAATATCTTCTTTCTTGTGTACTAGAAATTGGAGAGATAAATGAGACAGTTCTGTTATTACTTCGTATAGAAACTCAATTCACAGAGTTTTTAAAGACTGACCACGGTTCTAGGGGGAGTAAAACCCATGCTTCTGAGTCCTAGCTGCCTGACCTTAGCATAAACAGGTGAGTCCCTAAGCTAACAGAACATGAAGGCTCCAACAGAGTGGCTCTCTATGTGTAACCCCAGCACCTGATCCCCAACTTCCAACACATTACTTAATTTTTAGATGTGATCTTTTGCAATTCCAGGTTTCTTGGATTTTGCTGAATAATTGCTATCATGTAAATCCAGATAAAATGGCTGACAGGGAAATAAAAATCTGTATCTTAAAGTATGGAACATTGTCTTCTCTGTGATAAACAGTTCTGTTTCTCACCAGCAGTGACAGTGTGACTTTCTAGCCATTTCAACCAAGAGATTAGAGTAGGAGCAGAGGCTGAGACTCACGGGCCACCTACCAGCCTTGGTGTTCCCTCTCCCTCATGAGTTAGGCACTGTGTTAGGGAAGTCATTCGCCTTGCAGCTGGCCTGGAGTTTAGGGGCAAGGGGAATTGTGGGAAATGTGTGATATCGTGCTCAGGGCCCCTCAAAGTCTGGCGGTGTTCACAAGCCCTGAAGCTAGTGATGGTGTTGATGTGGGAATAAAGAGTCCTGTTTCTGTACTATAAGAGCCATTACTACGCCTACAAAACATGTTTTCTTAAAAACCTCATCTTTCAGGGGACGCCTGGGTGGCTCAGTTGGTTAAGCGGCTGCCTTCGGCTCAGGTCATGATCCCAGCGTCCTGGGATTGAGTCCCACATCGGGCTCCTTGCTCGGCAGGGAGCCTGCTTCTCCCTCTGCCTGTCTGCCTGTGCTCGCTCTCTCTCTCTAACAAATAAATAAATAAAATTAAAAATATATATATTAAAAAAAAAAAACCTCATCTTTCAGTCCTTCAGAAAGTGACCATTCTTTTGTGGTTACATCAGACTTGCCTTACCAATATATGATTTTTGATCTCTAAAAATAATCACCCCTCTAAAGACCTTTAAATTTGGGCTCTCTTCTCCAATCTCTCTCTTTTTCTCTCTTCTCTCTCTTTCTCTCTCTCTCCCTTTCCTCTTTGCTTCTGTTTCTTTCTTATCTCTGCTTCCTTTCCTTCTCTATCTCCTTTCCTTTGCCCTGTTTCTTTTCTATCCCTTTTTGGCACCCTTTGGCCTGATATTTATTTTGTTTTTATTTCTTGATCCTTCTTTTTGTTGTCTTGCTCCTCTTCTAGTCTGTTAGATTAGGTAATACAAATATTTATTAGCATTTCTAGTATTTCCTCCCCAAATAATAGAATTAGAGAGTTGTAATCCTGCTCTTAATTTATCAAATACCCTATTTCATAAACATGGAGAAGAGTGTAGATAATTCTGGTAATTTGTAAGTGACTCGAACTAGTTAATATTTTCATTTATGAAGTGTTTACATATTTTAGCTGGGTGAGTGTGCATGTATGAAAATATGTATGTG
>RCUC01135709.1:0-75499 GCA_003697995.1 Taxidea taxus jeffersonii
CCACTGCTATTCAACATAGTACTAGAAGTCCTAGCAACAGCAATCAGACAACAAAAAGAAATAAAAGGTATTCAAATCAGCAAAGAAGAAGTCAAACTCTCTCTCTTTGCAGGTGACATGATACTTTCTATGGAAAACCCAAAAGACTCCACCTCCAAACTACTAGAACTCATACAGCAATTCAGTAATGTGGCAGGATACAAAATCAATGTACAGAAATCATTTGCTTTCTTACACACTAACAATGAAAAAATAGAAAGGGAAATTAGAGAATCAATTCCATTTACTATAGCACCAAGAACCATAAGATTCCTGGGAATAAACCTGGGAATAAATAAACAAAGAGGTAAAGGGTCTGTACTCATAGAACTACAGTACATACATAAAAGAAATTGAGGAAGACACAAAAAGAAGGAAGAGCATTCCATGCTCGTGGATCAGCAGAATAAGCATTGTTAAAATGTCTATACTAGCGGGGCGCCTGGGTGGCTCAGTGGGTTAAAGCCTCTGCCTTCGGCTCGGGTCATGATCTCGGGGTCCTGGGATCGAGCCCCGCATCGGGCTCTCTGCTCGCCGGGGAGCCTGCTTCCCCCTCTCTCTCTGCCTGCCTCTCTGCCTGCTTGTGATCTCTGTCTGTCAAATAAATAAATAAAGTATTTAAAAAAAAAAAAAGAAAAAAATGTCTATACTACCTAGAGCCATCTATACTTTCAATGCTATCCTGAACAAAAGTCCACTGGCGTTTTTCAAAGAGCTGGAACAAACAATCCTAATACTTATAATTATTTTAAATATATCCTCTACATACATTTAGAACCAAATCAGAGAGGGCTATAATTTTTCCTTCAATCATCAAACATAATTTGAAAACTCAAAGGGCCTATTATGTATCTTCAATTTGCTTAGTGTTCTTTCCTTCCTGACATTTCAAGGTTTGTTCTTTTATCTTTCTTTTTAGATAACCTCCATTAGCATTGTTATAGGGTAGATTTCTTAACAAAGTCTCTTATTTTTCCTTCATCTGAGAATATCTTGATTTCTGACTTTTTTTTAAAGTAGGCTCCATGACCAGTGTAGAGCTCAATGTGGTGCTAGAACTCATGACCCTGAGATCAAAATCGAAGCTGAGATCTAGAGTCTGATGCTTAATGGACTGAGTCACCCAGGTGCCCTGATTTCTCCCTTTATTCTTTTTTTTTTAAGCTTTATGTATGTATGTATGTATGTGTGTATGTATGTATGTATTTAAGAGAGACTCATCAAGCAGACTCCTCAATGAGTGTGGAGCCCCACTTGGGGCTCAATCCCATGACCCATGAGATCATGACCTAAGCCAATTTCAAGAGTCAACTGAATGAGACACCCAGGTGCCCTCTGCCTTTATTTTTTGAAGTAGATTTCCCTGGATCTAGAATTTGGCCTTGACAGTTCTTTTCTCACGGCCCTTGAAAAATATTATACTACTTATTTCTGTCCTCTATAGCTTCTAACTGATATCTGTTAATGTGAATGGTTTTTTCCCTATAGGCAAGGTGTTCCTCTCCAGCTGCTTTCAAGATTCTTTCTCTTTAGTTTTCAGAAGTTTAATTATGGTATGTCATGGGGTATATTTATTTGGGTTTCCCTGTTTAAAGTTCTCTCAGCTTCTTGTAGGCTTATGTCTCTTGCCACATTTGGACAATTTTCAGTCATTATTTCCTTGCATAAGTTTGCAGCTCCATCCTCTTTCTTTTCTCCTTCCATGGAACACTCCAATAACATAAATGTTTGGTCTTGTTATAGTTTGTAGGTCCCTGAGGCTCTGATCATTTTTTTTTTTTTTCAGTCTATGTTTCTGTTCTCCAGACTGAGTCATTTTTATTGTTCTATCTTCCAGTCACTGCTTTTTTTTCTGCTCTTAATCCTGCTCTTGAGCCCATTCCCTGGGCTTTACATATCAATTGTCTTTCTCAGTTTTAAAATATTCATTTGAAAAACAAATAAAATTTCCATTTGTTCCTTCATTACATTTTCTATTTTTCCACCTTCTCAGAACCAGAATTCTCCTTTTTATCAAATATGAAGGAGTACTTATTCATTTCACTTCCAATCATCGCTGCTTTCCATAGCTTTACTGATGCTCATAAGAACATATTTGTATGTCATATGATAAAGTTTAAGATGTGTTTTGTTGCCTATATTCTGTAAGGGGTAGATAAATATGAATGGTTCTGTGAGCAAAGTTACCTACTATTTTGTTTCTCAGGCACCAAATTCATGAAAAATATAATCTACTCTTGGATAATCAGGAACTGATCCTACTACATTAATTTCAAGGGCTATGAGATAGTCAGTAATTAAGCATTTTAAATAAATTTTCAAGTTTTATTGAGAAATAACTGACATACATCACTGTATGAATTTAAGGTAAACAGCATGATGGGTTGATTTATATAAATTGTGAAATGATTAGCACAATAGGTTCAACTAGCATCCATCTTCTCATATGGATACAATAAAAAGAAAAGAAAGAAGAAAAGAAGAAAAGACAAAAATTTCCCGTTGTGATGAGAACACTTAGGATGTAGTATTTTTATAACCTTCCTGTATATCCTACATACAGCAATGTTAGCTAGAGCCATCATATTGTACATTACCTCCCTAGTACTTAACAACGAAAGTTTGCACCATTCTAGCCGTCTTCCTTCAATTCCCCTTCCCTTATCATCTGCTTCTGGTAACCAAAAATATGATCTCCTTTTCTATGCACTTTTTTTAAAAAGGTCTATACTTAACTGAGATCATACAGTATTTGTTTTTCCTTGTCAGACTTATTTCACTTAGCATAATGACTTGAAGTTTTAATCAAGTTGTCACACATGGTAAGATTTTTTTAAATGGCTGAATAATATTCCATTGTGTGTGTGTGTGTGTGTGTCTGTATACATACACATATATGTATATATATATATAAAATATTCCATTGTGGAATGGAATATAATATTCCATTGTGTGTGTGTGCATGTATATACGTACATACACAACACGACTTCTTTATCTATTTTTTTATGTAAAACTTTTTAAAACTTTTTAAAAATTTATTATTATTATTTTTTAAGATTTTATTTATTTATTTGACAGACAGAGAGCACAAGTAGGCAGAGAGGCAGGCAGAGAGAGAGGGAGAAGCAGGCTCCTTGCTGAGCAGAGAGCCCGATGCGGGGCTTGATCTCAGGACCCTGAGATCATGACCCGAGCCGAAGGCAGAGGCTTTAACCCACTGAGCCACCCAGGTGCCCCGACTTCTTTATCTACTGACCTCAGTGGATACTTAGGTGTTTCCATGTCTTGGCTTATAAATAATGCTGCTATAAACACAGGGATGCATGTATCTTTTCAAGTTCATATCTTCATTTCTTTTGGATATATTTCTAGAAGTGGAATTGCTGGATCATATGGTAGTTTTTTTATTTTTTGAGGAACCTCCATACAGTTTTCCATAGTGCTTATACTAATTTATAATCCCACCAAAGGTGCACAAGGGTTCTTTTCTCCACATGAACACTAACAGTTGTTATCTCTTATCTTTTTTATAATGCCCATTCTAATAGGCCTGAGGTGGTATCTCACTGTGGTTTTAATTTGCATTTCCCTAATGACTAGTGATGCTGAGCACCTTTAATGTACCTGTTGGCCTTTCATGTATCTTCTTTGGAGAAATGTCTTTTTAGATCTCTGCCCATTTTTTAATTGGATTTTTTTTTTTTGCTATCAGGTTGTATGAGCTCTTTATATATTTTATATATTTCGGATATTAATCCCTTATCCATAGATGGCTACAAATATTTTTCTCATTCTACAGGTTCTCTTTTCACTTTTTGACTGTTTTGTTTGCTGTGCAGAAGTCCACCTTTTTTTTTTTTTAATTTTGTTGCCTGTGTTTTAGATGTCATACCAAAAAAATCATTACCAAGGCCTACATCAAGGAGCTTTGTTCCCATTTTCTTCTAGGAATTTCATGGTTTCAAGTCTTACATTTAGGCCTTTAATCTATTTCGAGTTAATTTTTGTGAGTGGTGTAAGACAGGGTTCAATTTCATTCTTTTACATGTGAATATCCAATTATTACAGCACCATTCATTGAAGAGACTGTCCTTTCTCCATTAAGTATTGTCAAGTATTAGTTCACTGTATTCTCAGGTCTATTTTTTGGCTCTTGATTCTGCTCAGTTGGTCTATGTGTCTGTTTTTATGCCAGTACCATTCTGTTTTGATGACTATAGCTTTACAGTATAGCTTGAAATCAGGAGGTGTGATACTTCCTATTTTGTTCTTCTTGGATGTCTTTGGCTGTTCAGGGTTTTCTGTAGTTCCATATACACAAATCAATCAAAAGCATCTGACTGCTGAGGGTAGGACTTCTAGTACTAAGTTGAACAACAGTGGTGAGAGTGGACATCCCTATCATGTTCCTGACCTGGGGTAAAGCTCTCAGTTTTTCCCCATTAAGGATGGTGTTAGCTATGGGTCTCTTGTATATGGCTTTATGATGTTGAGGTATGTTCCATCTATTGCTACTTTGTTGAGGGTCTTTATCAAGAAAGGATGACGTATTTTGTCAAATGCTTTTTGTGTATCTACTGAGAGGACCTCCTTTCTTTTACTAATACAGTGTATCAGGTTGATTGACTTGTGGATGTTGAAGGACCCCTGCAGCCCAGGAATAAATCCCACTCCGTTTTGGTGACTAATCCTTTTAATGTACTGTTGGATCCAATTAGCCAGTATCTTCTTGAGAATTTTTCTATCCATGTTCATCAGGGATACTGGTCTGTAATTCTCCTTTTCAGTGGAGTCTTTGGCTTTGGATGGAACTTACTTTTTTTTTTTCCAGAAATTTTTGTAGCTGTTGTATAGAAATGTTACTGATTTTTTTGTATGTTATTGTGTATCCTGCAACTTTATAGAATTCATTGATTAGATCTAAGAGTTTTTGGTTGAGTCTTCAGGATTTTCTTTACATAAAATCACATCATCTGCACAAAGAAATAACTACACTTCTTCCTTTCCAATTCTGATATTTTTTATTTCTTTTTCTTGCCTGATTATTCCAGATAGGACTTCCAGTACCATGTTGAATAGAGGTAGTGAGAGTGGACACCCTTGTCTTATTCTTGATTTTAGAGGAAAAGCTTTCATCCTTTCACCACTGAGTATGATATTAGCTGCTGGTTTGTCATATATGACCTTTTTACTACATTGATATATATTTCTTCTATGCCTAATTTGTTATAAGTTTATTATGAATGGATGTTGAATTTTGCCCAATGCTTTTTCTGTGTCTGAGATGATCATATGATTCTTTCCTTTCATTCTATTAATGTGATGCATCACAGTGATTGATTTGTGTATGTTGAACCATCTGTGCATCCCAAGGATAAATCCCACTTGATCATGGTAAATGATCCTTTTAATGTACTATTAAATTTGGTTTGTTAATATTTTATTGAGAATTTTTGCATCTTTATTCATTAGGGATATTAGTCTGTATTTTTCTAAGTAGTGTTTTTTTCTGATTTTGGTATCAAGATAATGCTGGCTACATAAAGTGATTTTGGGAGGGTTCCCTCCTCTCTGAGTTTTTGGAAGAACTTAAGAAGGACTGATGTAAATTCTTTAAATATTTGGTAAAATTGATCAGTGAAGCCATCTGGTCTTGAGGTTTTCTTTTCGGGAGACTTTTATTCACCGATTCGAACTCATTGCTAGTAATTGATCTATTCAGATTTTCCATTCCTTCCTGATTCAATCCTGGTAACTTGTATATTTCTAAGTATTCTTCCATTTTCCCTAAGTTGTGAAGTTTACTGGTGTGTAGTTCACAGTTGCCTCTTCTGATCTCTTGAATTTCTCTGATATCTGTTGTCATGTCTCCTTTTTCATTTATAATTTTGTTTATTTGGGTTCTTTCTCTGTTCTCCTTGGTTAGTCCAACTAAAGGTTTGTCACTTTTATCTTTTCAAAGAACCAACTCCTATTCTGGCTAGTATTTTCTATTGGTTTTCTATTCTCTGTTGCATTTACTTCTGCTATAATCTTTATTATTATCCTTTCTCCCACTAACTTTGGGTTCTTTTCCTGTAGTTCCTCAAGGCATAGAGAGATAGGTTGTCTTTTTGGGCTCTTTCTTTCTTTCTTTCTTTTTATTTAAGATTTTATTTATTTATTTGATAGACAGAGATTACAAGTAGTCAGAGAGGCAGGCAGAGAGAGAGGAGGAAGCAGGTTCCCCGCTGAGCAGAGAGCCCGATGCGGGGCTCGATCCCAGGACCCTGAGACCATGACCTGAGCAGAGGCTTTAACCCACTGAGCCACCCAGGGGCCCTGGGCTCTTTGTTTTTTAATGTAAGTGTTTATTGTTGTGAAATTCCCTCTTAGAACTGCTATTGCTGCATCCCATAAGTTCTGGTATGTTTTATTTCCATTTCTGTTTGTCTCAAGAAACTCTTTTATCTTTTCCTTATTTGCTTCTTTTTTTCCCCCATTGGTTGTTCAGGAGAGTGTTGTTTAATTTCCAAGTGTTGGTGAATTTTCCAGTTTTGCTTCTGTTATTGATTTCTAATTTTATGCCATTGTGATCAGAGAAGACACCTGGTATAATTTCAAACTTCTTGAATCTGAATTTGCTAAGATTTGTTTTGTTGCCTAAAATATGGTCTGTCTTTAAAAATGCTCCCTGTATGTCTGAGAAGAATGTGTATTTTGTTGTTGTTGGATAGAATGTTCTATATATATCTATTCGCCATTTGGTGTATAGTGTTGTATAAATCTGCTGTTTCATTATTGAATCTTTGTCTGAATGATCCAACCATTGTTCTGGGTATTACAGTCTCCAACTATTATTTATTGTGTTACTGTTTATTTCCCCTTTTAGCTCTGTTAATTTTTGCTTTATATATTTAGGTATTCTGATGTTGGGTGCATAAATATTTACAATTGTTGTAATGTCTTGATATATTAATCCCTTTATCATTATATCATAACCTTCTTTGTCTCTTTTTATAATTTTTAGTTTAAAGTATATTTTGTCTGATGTCAGTATAGCTATCCCTACTTCCTTTTTGGTTACCATTTGCTTGAAATGTCTTTTTATGTCCCTTCACTCTCATTCTGTGTGTCTTTAAGGCTAACATGAGTCTCTCTTTTTTTTTTTTTTAAAGATTTTATTTATTTATTTGTTAGAGAGAGAGAGAGCATGAGCACAGGCAGACAGAGTGGCAGGCAGAGGGAGAAGCAGGCTCCCTGCCAAGCAAGGAGCCCGATGTGGGACTCCATCCCAGGATGCTGGGATCATGACCTGAGCCGAAGGCAGCGGTCTAGCCAACTGAGCCACCCAGGCGTCCCTAACATGAGTCTCTCTCTTTTTTTTTAAAGATTTTATTTATTTATTTATTTGTTATAGAGAGAGAGAGCGAGCACAGGCAGACAGAGTGGCAGGCAGAGGCAGAGGGAGAAGCAGGCTCCCTTCCGAGCAAGGAGCCCGATGTGGGACTCGATCCCAGGATGCTGGGATCATGACCCGAACCGAAGGCAGTTGTTGTTTTTTTAATCCATTCAGCCTTTCTATGTCTCCTTTTTTTAGCCACCTTTCAGAAAAACCAATTTTACCTCTTCGTTTTTAATATATACTAACTCATTATTTACAAATTAGCTTTTCCCCATTTTTTAAAAAAATTATTTTTTGTAATGACACGGATAGAGCTAGAGTATTATATGAAGTGAGATAAGTCAGTGAGAGAAAGACAAATACCATATGATTTCACTCATAAGTGGATTTTAAGAAACAAAACAAATGTGCAAAGGGAAAAAGAGAGACAGACAAACCAAGAAACAAACTCTTAACCAGAGAGAACAAACTGATGGTTAACAGGGTGGAGGTGGGTGGAGGGATGGATTCAATAAGTTATGGGGATTAAGGAAGTGCATTTCTTGTGAAGAGCACTGGGTATTGTAAAGAAGTGCTGAGTCACTATACTGTATATCTGAAACTAATATTACACTGTATATTAACTAATTGGAATCTCTGTCTTTTGATTGGAGAATTTGATCTGTTTATACGTAAGTAATTTTGATAGGTAAAGACTTATAACTGCTATTTTGTTCATTGTTTCCTGGTTGCTTTGTAGATCCATTGCTCCTTGTTTCTTATCCTGTTATATTTTATTTGTGTTTTGATATCTTTTTGTACTAGTATGTTTGACTTCTTTGTTATGTTCATATGATTCTTTTCTTTCATTCTATTGTATTCTATTCTATTCTATTCTAGCAATGTATCAAGATTTTCCCTTGTGGTTACCATGAGGCTTAAACTTGTAATATCCTCTTTTAAACTCATAATTAACTCAGTAGGTTCTGTACACTTTACACTTACTTCTTCTCACCCTTACATTTTGGGTTGCTGCTGGTATAATTTACACTTTTTTAATACTGTGTAACTACCAGAATCTTATATTTATGATTGTTAGGACTTTTTTAAACTTTTAAACCAGAATTTTGAGTTATGCACCATCATTACCATATTGCAGAATCTACCTATATGTTTACCATTATCAGGGAGATTTATGCTAACTTTTTGTGTGTGTGTGTGTTTTAAACATTTTATTTATTCATTTGAGAGAGAGGGAGACAGACAAAGAGAGCACAAGAAGGGGGAGAGGCAGAGGGAGAGAAAATCAGGCTTCCCAGTAAGCAGGGAGCCTGATGCTGTACTCAATCCCAGGACCTAGAGATCATGACCTGAGCTGAAGACAGACCTTTAACCCTGTCAACCACCCAAGCACCACCCCCCTTTTTGTGTTTTTATCATTCTAATTACATTCTTTTATTTCCACTCTCCTTTGTTTCTGAAGATGAGCATATAGAATTCTTTTCAATTCAAGTTATAGAATTCTTGGTTGACAGTTATTTTCTTGTAATATTTTGAATATGTCATCTCATTCTCTCCTGGCCAGAGAAATTTCTGTTGAGAAATCCATCCATAGTTTTATTGGAATCCCTTTGTATGTAACTTCTCTTTTTTCTTGCTGTTCTTAAAATTCTTTGTCTTTGACTTTTGACAGTTTAGTTATGTATCTCAGTGTAGCCCACTTTGGGTTCAACCTAGTTGGGATCCTTTGGGCCTCATGGATCTGGATGTCCATTTACTTCCCCAGGGTCAGGAAGTTTTCAACTATTATTGCTTTAAAAATAATTTCTATCTCTTTTTCTCCTTCTGAATTTCCCATAATGTGAATATTTTTTCTTTTCATTGTGTCCCATGATTCCCATAGGCTTTCTTTACTCTTTTCATTTTTTTTTTTCTTTTTGCTCCTCTGACTGGGTAATTTCCAACATCGTATCCTCTAGGTCACTGATTTCTTCTTCTTTCTCCTTCCTTTTTCCTTCTTCCTTCTTTCTCCTCCTCCTCTCCTCCTCCTCCCCACCTCTCCCCCTCCTTCTTCTTCATAGGTGAATCTACTTGTGAAACTCTTTATTGAATTCTTCAGTTCAGTTATTGTATTTTTCAACTCTAGGATCTCCCTTCTTTCTTTCCTTCCTTTCTCTTCCTTCCTTCCTTATTTCTATCTATCTTTTGTGGTTGCTATTTCCTTGTCCAATTTCTTGTTCTTCTCATGCATTGTTTTCCTAGTTTCATTTAGTTTTCTATGCTTTCTTATAGTTCATTGAACTTCTTTAAGAAGGTTATTTTGAACATTTTGTTTGATAGTTCAAAATCTCCATTTCTCTAGGGTCAGTTATTGGAGCTTAATTAGTTTCCTTTGGTGATGTCATATTTACCTGATTTTTTGTGATCCTCGATTCCTTACATTGGTTTTAGCCCATTTGAATAATGGGGCTCCTCTTCCAGACTTTACAGGCTTGCTTTGGCAGAGATCTTTCTTTATCAGTCAGCTAAGTTTGGGTTTCTGGGTGAGTCTGCCGGTAATGTTTTGGGCATGTGGGGTCTGTTATTGCCATCTACTTTTATGTAACTACTTGAGCTCTGAGGATGGGAATGGAAAGGTGGGTTGTATCATTGGCTGAGACCAGCTGGATAGGACTGCTGGCTTGGTTTCCTACCCAAGCGAGGCTGTTGGGTTGGCCCCATGGTTGCCTGAATTCACTGGTCACGTTTACCAGATGGTTGGGACTGGGTATACATTTAGTAGCAGATAAGGCTATGAATTAGCTCCCCAGTCCAGTCAGGGCAGCAGATCGGAACCTATACAGGGCCTGCATAGGTCATTTTGGGTCCTTAATCAGGCCTGAGTGTGCATTCAATTCCCTGGTCAGATAAGACTACTGATTTTGCTCTACAGATGGGGAAAGACATAGGCTGTGCTCTCTGTTCAAGTGCCACTGTGGACAGGCCTCCTGAATGGGTTACACAGTTTCTCATGTGCTCTGGTTATGTTCACTGGTCAAACAGACTAAAGGCTGCATTCAGCAAGGCTATAAATTAGATTCCTTACCTGGGTGCAGCTGTAGAAAGAGCTCTAAAACTGGCAAAACTCTTTATTTTCTTAACTCAAGCTGACCTGCACCCCAAGTTCCCTGGCCATATAGGGCCACTGGTTTCTCTCTACACTATTGGTTCTGTCTGTTCTTCTCTTGGTTTGCATGCTGCTGGGATGCACCACTTTCAGGTGTTTTTGTCAGCCCTTCTGGTCAGATGGTTCTGGAAGATACTCTCCATAGTCAGTAGCACTCTGTCTCATCTTCCTTGCTTGGGGAGGAGGGGGAAAGGGGCTGCTCTAGGCTATTCTCAGTTTGGCTATGGATTAATCTCTCTGCCTGTGTATAGCAGGGGGAAGTCTCCAAACCCAGTACTGGCTTTGGTTTAGGGTGATCAGTCCCATCCATTTGCTTCTCAGCTCAAGTGCTGTTGGGCTACACAGCTTCCAGAAGTTGTTGCCAGCCATTCTGGTCAAGGAGATGGAAGGCATTCTCTACAGTGGGTGGGGCTGTGACTTCTGCTTGGGTATGGGCAATCTGGACTCTAGGGTTGGTATAATTCCTCATTAGAGGATCTCAAACAGGCAGATCTGTACCTTGCTGAGTTCTCTGGTCACAATGTACCCCTGGCTTGGTTCTGTAGATGAGCCAAGCCACTGGTTGGGATTACTATTTGGGCACTGTGGATACAAACTCAGTCTGCCAACATCTGTGTGCTGGCTGTTACAAACACTTCCTCCCATTTCTGTCAGATTCCCGGTGGTTGTCTCCCTGATAATCTCTGTGGTGTGAGATCAGAGGAGGGGCTCCTACAAAGTAACCCACAATGCTGGGGGAGAGTTGTCTTCTCTTTTCTTTTCCCACTGGAGGAACTGGTGTCTCAGGCGAGACCTCTCCGTATATGGTGCTGTGCTATACTGGGGAAGGAGCCAGTATAGCTCAATATGTAGCCACTTCTAATCTTCTCATTCAGTCTGTCTTCTTGGTCTTTGAGGTGCAAGGGGGTGATTCAGCCTCATCCCTGTGTTGTACGATTCTTTCAGTGGTGTCTTATTCTTGAATAGATATTAGCTGTTTCTCTTGTGAAGGAGAGTAGAGTAGGAAATGATCTATGCCACAATCTTGGTGATGTCACTCAATTAAATGTTTTTCTTTTTTAATGGATTTTTAGAGTTAGTGGAACAATTGTTACATTTCTAATCAATGAATTCAACAAATATTGAATCAGTTTGTATCATAAAATGTAGCATCCAGGGCGCCTGGGTGGCTCAGTGGGTTAAAGCCTCTGCCTTCGGCTCAGGTCATGATCCCAGGGTCCTGGGATCGAGCCCCACATCGGGCTCTCTGCTTGGCGGGGAGCCTGCTTCCCCCTCTCTCTGTCTCTGCCTGCCTCTCTGCCTCCTTGTGATCTCTGTCTGTCAAATAAATAAATAAAATCTTTAAAAAAAAAAAATGTAGCATCCAAGAATGTTTCAATAAATATCAATAAATATGTTGATCATACATCAAGTAAAATTCTTGAAAATTTAAGTTCAGAATTAACTGACTTAGTTTATAATAAAGAAATTATTTATTTCTGAAATAACTTTAACAAGTTATTTATCAAATAAAACCAACTTAGACAACAGAAGTAACAAGTCAATGGAATCACCTCACTATCTGATTTACATATTAAATCTCCTCAACCACAGTCTTAACTGTACTGAATGCATTTCCCTATAATTGTATGTCATTCAGAAATAAGGCCTATTATGCCAGAGCATAAGCTGATTTCCTCAAAAATAAGCAAGGAAAGTCAACTATTATTTGCTTGAAGGAGCAAATTGATAGCTGGAAAATCCCAAAGTATCTGGAGATTCAACAACACACCTCTAAATTACACATGTGTCAAAGATGAAGTCTCCAGAGAGTGTGACAAATATTTTGAACTAAATAAAAGTGGAAATACAACTTATCAAAGTTTGTGGGACACAGCAAAAATAGTGCTGAGAGGAAAACTGATAGGACTGAATACATATATTAGAAAAGAAGAAAGATCTAAAATTAGTAACACAAGTTTTACCTTAGGAAATTAGACAAAGAAGAGTAATGTAAATTTAAAGCAAACAGAAGAAAAAAATACAATTTAGGTCAGAAATTAATGCAATTGCAAACAGGAAATCAATAGAGAAAATCATTGATATCAAAAGCTGACTCCTCGAGAACATTAGTGTATTAGTTTCCCAGGGCTGCCGTAACAAATTATCATGAATTGGTGGCTTAAAAAAATGGAAATTTATTCCCATATTCTGGAGACCAGAAGTTTGAAATTGAGGAGTCAGCAGGACTACAGTCTCTTCAGAGGCTCTAGGGAAATTTCTTCCCTTGCCTGTTCCAGCTTCTGGCGGCTGTATTTCTTTGCTTATGGCTATATCACTCCAATCTCTTCAGAGGCTTTCTCCTCTGCCTGTCTCTCTCAAAACTCCCTCTGCCACTCTCTGATAAACAGACATCTGATTGTATTTAGGATCACCTTGATAATCAAGATTAAGTTCCCCCTTCCAAGTTCCTTCACTTAATCGTATCAAAAACTGTTAAGGCAACAATTCTTAAGACAAGAAAAGGAAATAAAAGGTATATAGATCCATATCTATACTTACTTCCTGATACAGATCAGGAAGTAAGAAATAAAACTGTATTTGTTTAGAGATGACATGATTATCTGTGTAAAAATATCTCAAAGACTTAACAAAAACAAAACCAACCAACCAACCAACCAAACAAACAAACAAACAAAAAACCCCCACAAAACTCCTAGAACTAAAGAGCAAGGGTGTAGGGTTACAGGTTAATATAAAGCCAATTGCTTTCCTAGAGCAGCAGTGAACAGTTTCAGTTTAAAATTAAAACACAATACCATCCCTCCCCCGAGTGAAATATTTTAGGTATACATCCAACAAAATATGTACAGGATCTATATGAGGAAAATACTGATGAAAGAAATCAAAGAGCCTAAATAAATGGAGAAATATTCCATGTACATGGATAAAAAGACTCAAAATTGTTAAGATGTTAATTCTTGCCAACATAATCTCTAGATTCAATGAAATTCCAATCAAAATCCTAGCAAATTATTTTGTAGATATTGACAAACTGATGCTAAAGTTTATATGGAGAGACAAAAAATCCAGAATAGTCAAGACAACATAGGAGAACAAAGTCAGAGAACTGACTCTAGCTAAATGCAAGACTTACTATAAAGTTACAGCAACTAAGACAGCATTATATTGGTAAAAGAACAGACAAATAGATCAAAGGAAGAAAAGAGAGAACCCTGAAATAGAGCCACACAAATAAGGTCAACTGATCTTTGACAAAGGAGCAAAAGGCAATTCAATGGAAAACTGACAGCTTTTTTTTTTTTTTTAACACATAGCACTGGAATTGGATGTCCATATGAGAAAAAAGTGAATCCAGACAGAGAATTTTCACCCTTCACAGAAAATAACTAAAAATTGATGATAGGCTTAAACTACTAGAAGATAAAATAGAAAAAAACTGAGTTGACCTTGGGTTTGATAATGAGTTTTTAGATATAATACTAAAAATATGATCCATAGGGACACCTGTGTGGCTCAGTAGGTTAAGTGTCTGCCTTCAGCTCAGGTCATGATCTTGGGTCCTGGGACTGAGTCCTGCATCAGGCTCCTTGCTCAGCAGGAACCTGCTTCTCCCTCTGCCAGCTTTTCCCCCAGCTGTGCACACACTCTCTCTCTCTGACAAATAAAATAATAATAATAATAACAATAAATTAAAAAATGATCCATGAAAAAAGTAGATGTTAGATCTTATGAAAGTTAAAAACTTGTGTAACATAAGACATGCTGTTAAGAGAACGAAAAATAATCCATAGACGGAGAGAAAATCTTTGCAAACACGTTGTCTGATAAAGGACTAGTATGTAAAATATACAAAGAACACTTAAAACTCAAGAATAAATAAACAGACCGCTCTATTAAAAAATGGACAAAAGTTCTAAATAGGTATCTCACCAAAGAAATACAGATCGTAAATAAACATATAAAAAGATGCTCAACATCATATAACATCAGGGACTTGCAGATTAAAACAATGAGATACAACTATACACACATACAACTATACACACAAATCCTAAAAAAGTAACAACACCAAATTCTGATGCATATACAGAACAGCAGGATTTCCCATTTACTGCTGGTGGAAATGCAAAATGATAGAACCCCTCTGAAAGATAATTTGGCAGGTTCTTACAAAGCTAAACATAATCCTACCATTTGATCCAGTGATTGTGCTCCTAAGTATTTACCTTATAGGAATGAAAATCCATGTCTACACAAAAACCTGCATATGAATGTTTATAGATTTATAATTAATTTATAATTAATTTCCCAAATTGGAAGCAACCAAGATATTTTTTCAATAGGTGAAAAAGCTAAAACATAAAACTGTGGCATATTCATATAATGGAATATTATTAATAAAAAATGAGCTATCAAGCCATAAAAATATATGGAAAAATATATATCCTTAAATGTGTATTATGTGGTGAGAGAAATCAGTCTAAAAGAAGCCAGTCTGGGAGGTTATACGCTGTATGATTCCATTGTATGACATAGAAAAGGCAAAAACTACAGAGACAGTAAAAAGATCAGTAGCTGGGGCGCCTGGGTGGCTCAATGGGTTAAAGCCGCTGCCTTCGGCTCAGGTCATGATCCCAGAGTCATGGGATCGAGCCCCGCATCGGGCTTTCCAGTCTGCGGACAGCCTGCTTCCTCCTCTCTCTCTCTCTGCCTCTCTGCCTACCTGTGATCTCTGTTGGATAAATAAATAAAATCTTAAAAAAAAAAAAATCAGTAGTTGCCAAGGGTCTGGAGGGAGGCGGTCAGGGGTAAAAAGACAAAGTACCTGGGTTTTTATAAGTGCTGCTGAGACTATTCTGTATGATACTGTTACAGTAAATACATGACATTTTGCATTTTTCAAAACCCAAAGAACCTTACAACATAAAAAGTGAAAATGTAAACTATTGACTTTAGGTAATAACAACGTACTGATATGGTGTTATTAATTTTAACAAATATGTCACACCAATACAGGACATTAATACTGGGCAATCTGTGTGTATGTGTGCATGCGCGCGCATACATGTGTAAGGAGGTATATGGGAAATCTACTATTTGCTCATTTCACTGTAAATCTAAACTGTCCTAATAAATAGAAGTCTATTAATTACTCTCCCCCACCACACCCAACACACACATACACAAAATAGGAATGAAGACAGGCTAAGATTGGTTTGGTAGGAATCAAAAATGATGAGATACAGAGAAACAAGGGCAAGCATATCCAGCAATGTTGTAGTCTCCATATCAGACTTAATCACACCTGAATTTGGCTGTCTGTAATAATTTATAAGTGAGGGGCGCCTGGGTGGTTCAGTAGGTTAAAGCCTCTGCCTTTGGCTCGGGTCATGATCCTGGGGTCCTAGGATCGAGCCCCGCATCAGGTTCTCTGCTCAGCGGGGAGCCTGCTTCCCTTCTTTTTCTCTGCCTCTCTGCCTACTTGTGATCTTTGTCAAATAAATAAATAAAATCTTTAAAAAGTAATTTATAGGGGCGCCTGGGTGGCTCAGTGGTTAAAGCCTCTGCCTTCGGCTCAGGTCATGATCCCAGGGTCCTGGGATCGAGCCCCACATCGGGCTCTCCGCTCAGCAGGGAGCATGCCTCCTCCTCTCTCTCTCTCTCTCTCTTCCTGCCTCTCTGCCTACTTATGATCTGTCTGTCAAATAAATAAATAAAAATCTTTAAAAAAAAAGTAATTTATAAGTGAAAAATTAAAGTACCTCCAGGGGAGGGCTTATCAGGTAGGGTAAACCTTACTTGTGATCAGGTATCATTATATTTATGTAGTTGCTAGATAACACCTGTTAAAAATGGCATAGAAGAAATCTTTGTACAATGTTGAAGGTTGGATTCAATTATCTCTAGATAGAAGTGATCTTGCAATGCTAAGGCCTACTTAAATGCCAGATATTTCCCGTTATCCTAATTCTACTGAGATGGGGTATTTCATCTAAGAACAGTCAAAAAGGAAGAATATTATCTATATAAGGATCAGTTCTGGAGAAGAAGATTTTTGAGGACCTTTGTACACACTATGCCTAGCCAGTTTCTTAGTAAATGGCTGAGAAGTTTGCTCAGCTATTGAAAATTATGTCTCATACCATCTGCATGAATAAATGACTATCCTAAAAATGTAGGAACAGCAAATAACCAACTGTCCTTACATAGGATATATATTTTTCAATTTTATTAAGGATCCTAATTAAACTTCTTTTAAAAAGTTAGAACCTATTAGGCATATAGTTTCATTTCACATTATATAATACTGCTTAGGAGATGGACTGATGCTGATCCCAGATATGAGGTCTAAATAAACTCTACAACACTACTGCAAATGCACACTGCTTGATACGCTCCTGTTGCTGAACAGCTATTAGGTTAGCTGAAGTGCTGAATGGACGGTTCAGTCAATATACACATACTGGAAGCATATGCTTTTTTTTTTTTTTTTTTTTACTTATGGGGGAGGGTGCATTGTGAGGCCCGGGGCACTCTTTCCTTCCTCACATGAATGAATGACTAGTGGGTGCTGGGCACTTGGCTAGAACTTGAGTGGGGACTAAACACACTTGTCAAATTATTATAGATACTGTAAAGGAAGGGATGTGACATTTCAGTTGAAATGTAAAGCTAAGAGTAGGTACTAATTAAAAGAGTGGAGGGAAAATTTCAGGCTCAGGGAAGAACACACACAAAGGCCTTGTAAGAAGAGAAAGGATGGCTCCCGGGCCAGAGGAAGCCCAGTTCCGCTAGCATTCATGTTCTGTAAGGTATGAAAAAGTGGCTGGGACCAGATCATATTGGGCCTCTTTTTTTTTTAAAGATTTATTTATTTATTTGACACAGAGAGAGAGAGAGAGAGAGAGAAAGAGCACAAGCAGGAGGAGCAGCAGGCAGGCAGGCAGAGGGAGAGGGAGAAGCAGATTCCCTGCTGAGCAAGGAGCCTGACGTGGGGCTCGATCCCAGGACCCTGGGATCTGAACCTGAGCGGAAGGCAGCCACTTAACTGACTGAGCCACCCAGGTGCTCTTTTGGTCTTTTTTGGGCCTTTTTGGTCTTTGTTCTGAGAACAATGAGAAGTTACTGAAGGACTTTAAAAAGAAGGCAAGAAGATCTGCCTTTTAAAAAAACTGCTAGGGCTAGGAGGTGTTTTGTGTGTTCTTATTACTTGATAGGACAAACAGCCTCTAACAGGTAAGACTCACCTTGCTCCCTGTCCAAGTGGGTCAGCTCTGGAATTTCAAGAAAACATGGAATTATACTAAGACTCAAATATAGGATATACAATAAAGTTTTAGGACCCACCTCTTATTTATTTGGGCCGGATATAATACAAAGATTTTTTTGTTTTATTTTTCACAAAGAGACTTTTTTAAAAAAGATGTATTGATTTATTTGAGAGACAGAGTGAGAGTGAGCGTAAGCAGGGGAAGGGGCAAAGGGAAAGGGAATCTTTTTTTTTTTTTTTAATTTTATTTTATTTTTTCAGTGTCCCAAGATTCATTGTTTATTCACCACACCCAGTGCTCCATGCAATACTTGCCCTCCTTAATACCCACCACCAGGCTCACCTATGCCCCCACATCCTAAGTGAGAGAATCTTAAGCAAACTACCCACTGAGTGGGGAACCCAATGACGGGGCTGATTTCAGACTCTGAGATTATGACCTTGGCTGAAATCAAGAGTCAGAGGCTTAAAGGACTGAACCACCCAGGTACCCTTCTACTAAGAGATTCTAACTCACTAAGTTCTAAAGATATATATTTATATCTATGTGCATATAGATATAGATATAAAATTCTTATCTATTTACTTGACAGAGAGAGAGAGAGAGAGATCACAAGTAGGCAGAGAGGCAGGCAGAGAGAGAGAGAGAAAGAGAGAGAAGCAGGCTCCCTGCTGAGCAGAGAGCCCAATGTGGGGCTTGATCCCAGGACCCTGAGATCATGACTGAGCCGAAGGCAGAGGCCCAACCCACTGAGCCACCCAGGCATCCCTAAGTTCTAAAGCTACTAAGTCTGGTCAAAAAGATAGGATTTCGGGGCACCTGGGTTGCTCAGCAGGTTGGGGCCTCTGCCTTCGGCTCGGGTCATGATCCCGGGGTCCTGGGATCGAGCCCCACGTCAGGCTCTCTGCTCAGCGGGGAGCCTGCTTCCTCCTCTCTCTCTGCCTACTTGTGATCTCCTTCTGTCAAATAAATAAATAAAATCTTTAAAAAAAAAGATAGGATTTCTCTTGGACCTAGTTAGGAATCATCTCATTTAGAATTAAATAATCTATACTTGCTGTCAGTACCTTCTCAACTTCTCTTCAAGGCTCTGCAATCCACTTTGTCTAAAACTGCTTCAGTGGTCTTGTTAAATGTAAAAGGTACTTTTCAATCTTTGTCTTATTTGACCTATGTGAAGCCAATTCTTTCTAGAAATGCTTTCCATGAAAATATAGTTCTGCTGTTCTGCTTCAACAAAAAAATTTCCTGATGCTTCTCAATCTCCTTTGGGGACTTCTCTTCCTCTACCCAACACTTAATTGGGTGTCTTCTCTTCCTAATTGACCCACTTGCCTTCAACTCACTCCTATAGCTTCACTTAATCGTCTATATAGTTTCTTTATAGCTTAGGTTTCTTTCCTGAGCACCAGATCTCCATAACCACCTAGTATAGACACCCCCACCTGACCATCCTACAAATATCTACAACTCAGTATGTCTAAAACTGAACTCATAATCTCATGTTATGCCCTCTCCAAATCAGCCCTATCTCTCCCTCTCTCCACCCTGGATACCACTATCTACTCAGTGTTCAAGCCCAAATCCTACATATCATCTTTGACATCTCTCTCTCTCACCATAAGATCTAATCGATTCTTTTGGTTTAAACTTAAAATCTCCCTTGCAGCTTTCTCTTTCTTTCTAGCCCCATTATCATTATCTTAATTAAGAGTGCCATCTAATGTTTTCTTAAGTGGTTTTCCCTTGCCATGAGTGAGTTTTCTAAAGCACAAATATGACTATCACTAACTGGAGTTAAATCTCTTCAATGACTCCTCACTCCTCCTAGCATAAAGTTCAAATTCCTTAATTATCTTTCACAAAGCTCTTCATGGCTCCCTTTCCAGCTCATCTCTCTTTTTTCACATATTTACCTCTATGCTGCAGCCAGGATGAACAACTTCCACATTCCGTAGAACACTGACCCTATCCTCTTTAACTTAACTAGCTCCCATTCATCCTTTAGATCTCAGCTTGGAATGAGTTTCTCCAAGAAATCAGACTTGTCAAGATTACATGGACCTCTCATGTGCTCCCACAGTATTCTCACCTCTCAACTGAATAGATGTTAAGCAATTGTTCTTGTTTCACCATCCGATCTCTAGTGTCTGGAAAAGGCTTTAATAAATATTTGTGGAATTGATTAATTACCAGTTCCTTAGTCCTGCTTCTTGTGGCTCTTAACTTTTTTCTGTTGTAATGGCTGACTAGAACCTTTGTGATTAGTATGTGTCCTGCAGAATATAAGCTATGGATATCTAGTACTGGTCTGTAGTCAACCAATGTGGCTTGCAGACTGAGTACTTTGTGAACACCAAGAGTAACAAAAGACTGAGATTTAAAAAGGAAATGAAGAAAAGAAAAGCAAGCAAAAATAACTTCGATGAGTAATTCTATTCTGAAGGGGGATTTTAAATGGGCTCTCATTAGCATAGCATCATTGCAGTTTTCCTGGAATAGGAGGAACAAGTGCTTCTGGAGGCTACTGGAGGCCCCCTGGTGGCTGAGTGAACATTTGCTTTTAGTGAAATAATCCTTGAAAGGAGTCATTCATTTATTGAGCAACTATATCTATATAGTCAAGCACACAGTAAATGGTTGGGGATACAACACTCACCAAACCAGACAGAATGTCTGATATTACCAAGATTTTGCTCACCATTTTATCTTTAGTGCCTAATAAGTGCTTAATAAATATGTGAATAAATGAATTAAGGTTTCTTAAGGCCTCCTTCTAGTCTGAACATTCTGTACTTCCTTACAACTTGCTGGCCTTCCACTCAAAGGTGGTGTTGCATGGCAGATCTGTAGATAAAGAAGGAGGGCTGTGATACTATTCTCCTGGGGGTAACCTCTCCATCTCCCGTATTTTATTTCTCTCATTTTAAAATCATTTTACCATTATGTAGTGTCATTGACAATAAATGTTAGTTTGTGAAATGTAAAGCAGTTCTCTTTATAGTTCTCTTGTGAAATGTTAAGCAGTTTTCTCATAACAGTTATGAGAAATAATCTTTTATCATAATCTTATTGATGATTTTGGCTGTGGTTAATTGTAGGGAAATTTAGTCACACGTACCAGGATAATTCTTTAATTTTAGCAAATTATACATGAACTTCTATATCTTTTACTGGACAGGAAATTAGTTATTTATCTTGTCATTTGTTTTAGCAGTTTCTCTGTACAATGTGTGAAAATGGAAAACCTGAATAAAATCAGTGCAAGCTTCTATCAGATGGCTTTATCTACATGTTTTAGGGATTATAAAAAAGTAAGGCTGTTTCTTTAAGAGCTCAAATACCCAGTGAAGCATTCATTCAGCTTTCTTCTAAAGGGAATACCTGGTTTATCAGCAGTCTGATAACACTAAAACATGTCTTATACCACATACATAGGCATCAATTCTTTTTAAAAAATGTAGCTAATAATCAGGATGAATGTCATTTACTTCTGTTTTGGTCTCCAGGGATTATTGTTTACTTTGCTTTAAAATTTATGTGAGTCATTTTGGTTATATGCCTTTTTTAATTAGCTGCAAGGAAGCAATCACTGGGGAGAAAGCGGAAATCAATTCTGATCCGATATTGATAGCTACTGTGCTGTAAACTGTGTGTCCTTTCTAATTAAATGTAAACATGTGCAGTTCTAAAGTCCAGCAGCAATGACAACAGTCACTAGGAAAGATTGCCTAAGTACTGCTCAACTGATTTGCCTGGCCTTTCTTTCTTTTCTAGCTGTGCTTGTGCAATCATTGCTGGGGTGAACGCTGGCTGTAACTGACTTTTTTTAGGTCATCTTCAGAGAAAAGATTCGACAAGAATGTAGAGTGCTCTGTAATACCTGAAGTTACTTATTAACTATGTCCTTCTGATAACTAATCAATGGCATTGCAGAGAGTCAAATTTGTTGCACTAAACTGTCCCCCCTACCCAAAGCCCGGTCTTGGTAAATATTTAATGGCAGTAAAGGTGTTTTGCCAGTTATCCAACTGATATGTTAAAGGACTCTTAAAAGCAACTTTATCTTGCCTTCCCTCCATACATAATTTGCTCAGTAATATAGTGTGTAGGTGTAAAAGCATCTG
This sequence comes from Taxidea taxus jeffersonii, assembly GCA_003697995.1. Lineage (NCBI taxonomy): Eukaryota > Metazoa > Chordata > Mammalia > Carnivora > Mustelidae > Taxidea > Taxidea taxus. The sequence continues at coordinate 21,973 of RCUC01135709.1, forward strand.
GATTTCATTTCATTGAGTATCTTGCTTAGAAAAAGACCAAGTGAGAATTAAGATTAAGAAATGCTCATTTTCATCAGTACTGTGTCACTTAAATGTAACAGAGAAAAACAAACCACCACCAAACTTCTCTCCTTGGTAAAAGGCCAGTTCAAAGCATTAAACAACCCAGCCCCCTTCATTTTATTAAACACTACACCGGACTTGTTCAAAACCCATTGTACAGCTGCCGTCACAAGGAAATGTTATAAAGTTTGTTGTTATAGAGTTGCCACATGCTCTACAAAAATCAGAAGACATATGGATTTTTGCTTTTTATTCAACACAGTAAAGGTTGGGTTTTACATCTTTATCTTTTAAATTATCTGTTGAGTTTTAGGACCCCTTGTTTTTTCACCTCCTGTAACTCCTGGCTCGGCAGAAAAAAATGACAGCTTTATTTTTTAAATAAGGAAGAAATCTCTTCAGACTTAAGTTTTATTAGAATACTTGATAATTCCTAGGACCTTTCTAGAAATGAGGCTTATTTCTTTAAAGTTACACTTACACTTATTTCAGGTAACACATTTCTTTTTTATTCTGGCATGTATTTCAGTTTAGAAATTTAATTTAATACTAAATACTGACTTATGAAGTATGAATTTTCATAACCTAGCTGTAGAAAAGCACAAATTATTTTTCTAAGTATCAAATAAGAGCTGGTGACTTAAAGCACTGTACTGAATTAATGATCCTTCAAGACGCATTCTATATCAAAAGGGATAAAACAAAAAAAAAAAGTCAGAATAAAAAGGTTAAAGTTAGGTTTTCAAAATGGAAAAATATTACAAATGTGCCAGACTTGAGGTAGAAACACTGGATTTTGCAATACTGGGATGATCTGTTTATTTTACTTTGTGCTGGTCTGAAAGGAATGTTTATGTATATTTTGCCTGATATAGCTGGTGTATAGAAAAAGAAATAGTCCCCTACTATCAGTGACATATGAAGTTAATTTTTAAGATATTACTAATGGTCCAATTGGTATAAAGGCAAGGTTTCTAAATTTTTCCTAAAATCTTTTCTAAGAGTTAATTAATAATATAGTGTACACTTTCAGAGAGAAAGGTATACTCCAACTTCAAAAGAAGTTTGATGTACACTGCTGTACATTTCAATATATCAAAGTTTGAAAGGTTGGCATAGAATATGTATGTTTTCAAATTAGTATCTCTGCTTTATGTCTTTTTTAAAAAAAGATTTTTTTTTAAAGAATTTTTTTTTTTTTAAGATTTTATTTATTTGTTAGAGAGAGAGCAAGCGAGCACAGGGAGACAGAGAGGCAGGCAGAGGCAGAGGCAGAAGCAGGCTCCCTGCCAAGCAAGGAGCCCGATGTGGGACTCGATCCCAGGACGCTGGGATCATGACCTGAGCCGAAGGCAGCCGCTTAACCAACTGAGCCACCCAGGCGTCCCTAAAAAAAGATTTTATTTAGTTATTTGACAGACAGAGATCACAATTAGGCAGAGAGGCAGGCAGAGAGAGAGGAAGGGAAGCAGGCTCTCTGCTCAGTAGAGAGCCAGATGCGGGGCTTGATCGCAGGACCCTGGGATCATGACCTGAGCCGAAGGCAGAGGCTTTAACCCACTGGGCCACCCAGGCACCCTGTGCTTTATGTCTTGATGACATGCCTATCTATACTGATTTTGAACTTTGAAATGTTATGTGACATAGTATTTCCCTACTTCTCAAATTTTGGCCAGGGACCCAGGTCAGATTAGAACTAGGGACAGGTTAGCAGGTACATGCCATTTAAAATGGTCACAAAGGGACGCAGCAATTGAACTACTAGGTATTTATTTCAAAGATGCAGATATAATGAAAAGAAGGGGCACGTGCACCTCAATATTCACAGCAGCAACGTCTACAACAGCCAAACTGTGGAAGGAGCTTGAGATGCCCTTCAACAAATGAATGGATAAAGATGTGGTTCATATATACAATGGAATATTACTCAGCCATCAGAAAGGATGAATAGCTACTACTTGCATGGATATGGATGGAACTGGAGGAGATTATGCTAAGCGAAATAAGTCAAGCAGAGCAAGACAATTATCATGTGGTTTCACTCATATGTGGAACATAAGGAATAGTGCAGAGAACCATAGGGGAAGGGAGGGAAAACTGAATGGGAAGAAATCAGAGAGGGAGACAAATTACGAGAGACTCTGGACTCCAGGAAAGAAACTGAGGGTTATAAAGGGGGTGGGGAGGGATAGGATAGCCTGGGATGGGTATTAAGAAGGGCATATGCGGTGATGACCACTGGGTATTATACGCAACTAATGAATCATTGAACACTACATAAAAAAACTAAGGATGCACTATATATGTTGGCTAATTGAACATAATAATTTAAAAAATGCCCAAAAAATGGTCACAAAGGGGCATCTGGGTGACTCAGTCAGGTAAGCATCTGCCTTTGGCTCAGGTTATGATCTCAGGATCCTAGGATCAAGCCCTGTGTCACGTTCCTTGCTTAGCAGGGAGTCTGCTTCTCCCTCTGCCCCCACCCCAACTCTGTTTCTTTCTCTCTCTCTCAAATAAATAAATAAAATATTAAAAAAAATACAAAGGTCACAAAAACCTCACTGGAATAAATGCAAAATATGGTGTTAGTTAACTCATGTGCACAGGTAACCCATTACTTATGCAAACAGAAAGATGTAAATTGGATGTACTACTGCTGAAATAGATACTATCTCACCTGGAAATGTAAAGCATGCTTTTTTCTGGCTCTGATACACAATTGCATATTATAATACACAATGACAAATTGTATCACCTATATTTTACCACCCAGCTGGCTGGTAAAATAATACTGGGGTCATGCCAGAGGTGACTTAGTTCTAAATCACTTAATATGTTTCTTCAGAAACTGTCTAGTTTGGAAAATTGCAAAAGCCAAGCAGAAGAAGCTATTGGGAATCTACAACAGAGGCACCAAATTCATCCAGGGATGGTTGGGGGGTATAGGGAGCTTCTTGGAAGACATGATATGTAAGCTGAGTCTTGAAAAAGGAGTCGTAGTTGTTCAATCAAACAAGGATAAATAAAGCGTGTTCCAGTGAAAGAAGGTCACATGTATCAGCACGGAGGTCTGAGGAAAGCTTTGCTGAAAATATTTAACAATTATGGGCTTGCAAATATGGCTAGTCCTAAACAGAGGCCTTCAGATTTCATAAAGTGGTGAAGGGAGAGATTATCTTAAGAGAAAAAGAGGATGTTCTCTTACTTCCAAGTATTTTCTGACAGCGAGAGAGAAAGAATAATTGGTGCTCTGACTTCCGGGAGGCCAGTGTGTGGAAACTCTTGGATCTGGCTGAAGACACGCTCATTTTTACTGTCATCATTCACTCATTCAACAAATATTTACAGAACACCTACTTTGTGCCAGATCGTTTTAGGCACCAGAGATAGAGAACCGAATGAAACAGACTGCGATCTGTACTCTTGTGGACTTTTGAGAAAATGAAGTTGATCTAGCTTCTAGCAAAGACATACCTGGCAGGTCTCCCTTTCTGGAAACCCAACCTACAGCCCTAGTCCAAGAGGCTCTATCTCTCACCTATTTTGCATTCTATCCTCTGTATCAAGGCTTTCAGACACTAATTCTTTGGTTTTTATAACTAATTTATTTCAAATTTTATATTTGCATGATGAGTCCTTTTTTGATCTTGTATGTGTCTCTGGAATAAACTTCCTGCCAACAAAGTATATATTGCTATAATATATTCTCTTAAGTAGTAAAGATAAATCTAAATATTATGCAAATACCAGAAAGAATGTTAGTTACAATTTTTAAGAACTAGTCAATTGTAAAAATAAGTTTTCATAAATCTATATTTATTTTTCAAAAGATCTGATATTCTTATGAGGAAAAACATTAGGATGAACTGAAATATTCTGATATTAAAAGGCTTGAAAAATAAATACTAGATTTTGTAGTACTTCAATATCTCTACATTCTGGTGATCACTGCCTAGAAGAGGTTTACTTTTGGGAGTGACAAATACAACTATTAGATCTCTCTGAAGCAAGTAAACCATCAAAACAAACAAACCAACCAATCCAACAAACTAACAGCTAAAGGATATAGCAGGGAAATTTTTATTGTCCTTATAGCCCAATATTTAGCTAGCTTTAGATTGAAATAGTGGATTAGGGCAAGATGATACTGCTGCTGAGCTTACTGTAAGAAAAAACGTTAGGCTCCTTTCCAATAAGCACAATTCCATTTCCTTTATCTGAAATATTCATAGCTGCAACACGCTTGTTTTTCATTTAATAAGTTCCTATTATGGGTATGTATAGAACATATCTGTAAGACAAGTACAAACATGGTTCCAACTATAATTTGTTCTTCACTTGGGGAATATACTATGGGTAAATATCACTTACCTATATTTATTTAGGGTGAGGACTAAGCATCTGGTCTTGTTTGCTACTCAAGAAGATATGTGCTAATTGAAAAATAGTTTCAAGTAGGAAAAAATGTAAAAAAAAAAAAAAGACTGATTTGGATGGGTAAGGAACTGAAAAGCTGGTCTCCAGCTTTTTTATTTTATTCCGTTTGTTCCTGCTAGGGAATGATGAATTCACAAATAGAAAGCTACCAATATTAATGTCATGTCAAAGAAACCTATATTTTCACCTACATAATATTAATGAGACAGGGCTTCTGCAATACTTTTGGCAGCATATAATGTTTTTGTTCTTTATTGAAATACATTGCAAAATGCGATATAATAAATAATTAATTTCAATGAAAAAAATGACATATAAGCAGGAAAAATCCAATTTGATAAACATGAATCGACCAAGTTTGAACTATTAAGGAGATCACTGATATCACAATGAAATAAATTTAAAAAATTAATAACATGTTATTTTCATAAATAGGAGAATTTCTAAAAGTACATGTGTTTCAAAGGTACCTGTCTATACTGCACCAAATGCACTAGCAGCCCTCACATTGTAAACTGAGTAAGAAAGATCATCTCTGCCCTTAAGAAATTCAGAATGCAGTTGAGAAGACAGATAGTTATAGTACAGAGAGGAGGCTAATTAGGCTGGTCAGTGGGAGGGAAGGATGGCAGTAGGTTATTTAGAAGAGAACAATTCCTGAAAGGGGAAAAAAAAAAAAAAGCACGAGACAGCATAAGCAAAAGCAGAGTCAGAAGAAAAAAGACCAAGTTGGTGTTTGGTTTGGATGAGGCCCTAAGCAAGTGACAGGGAAAGGGCAAAAGATGAAGGGGAAGAGGCAGTCCTGGGGCAGACCAGAAAGAGCCTTAAAAAGTGTGCCATTCTCTTGTGGAAATGGAGGACTATTACTGAAAGGTTTTAAGAAGGGAAATGGCAGTCAGGAGTGGAGAATGGATCTGAAGAGAACAAAACTGGCTGCAGAAAAGTTATTTAAGAGGCCACTTCAGTAGCTCAATTGAGAAAAAATGAGGATCTGAATAGGTGTTGGTAATACCGATAGAAAAAAGGAAACAGATTCAAGAAATATTTAAGAAGTGAAATAGATGGAATTTGTTGACTCAGGCATTCAGAAGAAAGCACAGTTGTTTTTTTTCAACAAGCCGCTGTCCTCAGTTTTAGACATTCTGAGTTGGGGTGCCTATGAAATATCATCTGGAAATGCCCAACATATAGTTTTGATATATAAACATACATAAACTGCATATATATATATATATATATATATATATATATATATGCAGTCTGGGCTGCATATCTGCATTTGGGAGTCATGAGTATATAGGTGGGAGTTAAAATCAGAAGAATGAGTGGAGGCAGTCCAGGGAAAAGACTTATTGAATAATTACTATCATAAAAAATGGGGAAAAAACCTGACAAGATATAGTTACAATAATATCATAGTAAAGCTTTTTTTCCCTAGAGGAGATACTGTCTTTTTCTCATATTCTAAGTAAAATAATGAATCAAAAATATTTATCAGCTGCTTCCCACAGGCTCAGTATTGTGAGAAGTAAGAAAAGTGTAAGACCAATTCCCCAGTACGCACTTGACAATATTTCTCACATGGATTTATATATAGATGCTCCTTCCACAGAGCTCTCATATTACAACACAGAACTCTTTATCTTAGGACACTTCTGTTATCATTCGTCAGCAAAAGAATTGTGTGTGGTGATTGAGAGATGAAAAGAGTGTGGGGTTTGTGGTCAAAGGACCTGTGCTCTTCCATTTACTATCTGTATGACTTTGGGCAAATTACTTAACTGAATTTTAGGTTCCTCAACTGTAAGAGAGAAAATATTGCTTACTTCACACAGTTGTTATGAGGATCAACTTAGATTATTATTATGAAGGAACTCTGCCAAAAGTAAAGCTTTCTGTAAGTATTAGCTAACACCTACTACTATTCCTTCTGGGGTGGATCACCTACACAGTATGTGAAATGGTGAGAGGCCCACATGGAGGCTGGGAAAGACTACTGACCCCAGAGAAGGCCAAACTTGGGAAGCACCCAAAAGCCTATAATTGAGAGGGAATAAGGATCTGGTGCTACAAACACAGTTCAGGTCAGGAAGTGCACAGAATCATAGAGAGAGGCAGCAGACAAAACACAAGATTCTGTGGATCAGCAGATACTCACACTGAGCCAAGTGTATGACCTAGTGTGGAAATGTCTTCTATTACTTAGTCTAGGTCATGGTTAACTAGATCTATTTTACAGATTCTGATAAATGGCTGTTGAAAAACCTCTCCTGATTATAACAGAGTTTGATAGGATCTCTTTAAAAATAACAGGATCCCTTCAGTCACACATAACATGAAAAAGAAATCTGAGATTCTAACCTCCGTGACATACTCAGATCTTGAATTTGGGGGAAGAGGAAAAGAAAGTGATGATATTATTGAGAATGAGGAGTTTTTGCCAATGAATAATCTTACTAAATGGTGTGGACAATATCAGTAATTAAGAGATAACACTGGATATGCGAAAAATACTGGATTTGGTTAAAAGAATCCTAATTCCATCCTTGCCAGTAACATGCCATGTTACCTTTGCTAATCCTGTTTATTTTAGGTCAGACTCCAAATCTATAGATAATAATAAAAATGATGCCTATTTTTTTATTGATTAGCCACTCTTTTGGGCACTCTACATATATCATATCTAATCTGTACTATAACCTGAAAAGTAGTTATCATTTCCATTTAAAATGGGAAAATAGAGGCTAGAGGTTAAATAATTTACCCAAGTAAATAAATGGTTGAGCCAGGTTTCTAATCATAATATACCTTCTTCCAAAAATTATGTCATTTTTGTTTTATAAAGTATGATTTTCTCAGGGCTTTTTTAGCCTTAAAATTTTATAAAACCAATGTTTAACCAAGTATAATGAGTACAAGTACACATTATAAAATCTGTTATAGAGTATAACAATGATCAGTTATGGGATCCTAAGAAAACCACTAAGCATCTTCCTGTTTCACTTTTAAAACCATTTTTATGAAGATAATAATTCATGCTATTAATGCTCTCACAAGAGGTGGGAAATAAAAAGTGTTAGGACTTTGGTTTGGAAGATAAAAAAAATATAGATAATACTATAATTGCCTATATCATATGTCTAAGAAAGCTTTAGAAACTTTTTTTTCTTTTTCTTTCTATTTATTTATTTGTCAGAGAGAGAGAGAGAGTGATAGACAGACAGAACAAGCAGGGGGAGGGGCAGAGGAAGAGGGAGAAGCAGGCTCCCTGCTGAGCAAGGAGCTTGATGTGGGACTCAATCCCAGGACCCTAGGATCATGACCTGAGCTGAAGGCAGACACTTAACTGTCTGACGCACCCAGGCATCCCTAGAAACTTCTTAAAACAAAAAACAAATTATAGTTCTAGTGCTCTATGCATGACTTAATAATAAAGATTATCAGACGGGAACTGAAGGAAATTTCTTCCATTGGTAAATAAAATGCATACACTAACATCATTCATTTTCCAATCCGTTACTGCTGCTTTTTAATACCACTGCCTGGTTTCTGAAAGGCAATTCCTCAGAAGGTCACTTAACCAAAAATACCTAAGGAATAAAGCTTAAGTAAGAAAGAATGAATATCCTGTTACTTGACATTAATCACATTAACTCAGAGTACCTAACAGACAGCTACATTACTCCTAGCTGGAAGACAATAGAATTAAAGCATAGGGCTTTAAAGTTAATGGGAGTTACACAACTGAAAAACTGTACATCGGCTTGATAATATGCCCCTAAGTTACTGTTCATGGATAGCACCATTCCTCTGTTTAATCAAGAGTTAAAGCATGTGCAGTAATTCCCTATTTTCACAATATTATTTCTGACAATAAAGATAACAGCTACAAGAACAGTTTTTAGCTGGCTAAACCTGATGTACTGGTTTTGTTAATAAAAAATTCATGACAATTAATGAAACGGATCTATTAAGACAGTTCCCCAAAGTAGTACAGCGGCCCCACCTACAAATGAACTTCTTATGACCTATATTATTCAGAAAGAACTGTAGTAACTTGCTCTAAAAACTGTTACATGCAAAAGGTTCAAACCCAAATCAAAGCATTACTCAGGAGCTGGCAAGATAATTCAGGTGAAGAATGTTTGATATGGCTACCTTTAATCATGTTTTCATTTGCTGTTCATATTCATAAGACGATTTCTGTAACTCATGCTTTTCTAGTGTATTAAATTTTAATAAATGCAAATCTACATTTAAAAATCATTTTAAGATATTAATAACAGTTGGCTGAGTTCCAGATTTCATACTTTGCTATTTCAACTGCATTGAAGAGACACTATTGAGTAGCCATATCTCTTTCTTTTCATCTCAATACCTCAGTGCTCAAGTGCTTGGCAAAGAGAATGGACGAAAGAACTTTATGATTCATAAGGATTTGTTTGATATGCTTTGATAAATACAACTCAGCAGGACATGTGTTTTATACAGTTTTTGCCTTAAAAATAATCTTTTGCTTTAACTAGTTATACTTTGATTTTTTAAAATCTATTGGAAGTTAATTCTTTTTCATATGTATGTATATACCCTAACATATATACACACATATTCTCTCATTAAACAAACCCATACCTACCAAGGGAGATAATCAACTCCATTTCCACATACAAAAATCAGAGTCTACATAGCAAAGCTCATTATTAAAAAATGACAGGCCTGAATAAAAAGGCAGGTGAAAGTGTTACCCATGATGAGGCTATGGAAAAGTTAACAGAATACAATCTTTTCTAAACCAAAAAACCTCACCATATTTAAAGCCTATCTTTGAGTAAGGAACTAAGAAATTATTAAAATAAAATCTCAAATACACACAAGTGGAAGAAAAAGTGGTCCCTAAGACACTTGATTATCAGGCTATCACAATAACATTTCACAAATGTTAGTTGAGCACCTATACCATGTGTAAGACACTGGAGATAAGGTATGGAGATAAATAAGACCCTGTCAAAAAGCTTAAGTTTAGTGGGAGGTGGCACAGGAGAACAGTTAAGGAGAAGACCTGTTTACAAGGATTGTGACAAAGTGCAGAGTACAATGGCAATGTGTACAAAGCAGCTAATATTACCTTAGGGAAGCGGTGTCAAGAACTCCGCAGAAAATATCCATTTTGATGACTAATTATGTCATGTAGAATTTAGAAGTAAAAATGTCTACAGTAGTTTGAGTAAGGAAACAAATCTATATTCTTTTTAAAAACTGTAATTTTATAACCAAATTAATTTGGTAGATACAGTTGTAAATCTATTTTATGAATTCATTTTACATATTGGGTACAAAGCTTCTTATAAATTCAGATATAAGTAAAAACTTACATTCAATATCTATAGATAATTCTTACATGCTTTGATTTTTAAAGCAGTTGGATTATTGATATTTATTTTTTGCTTTTTTCATCATCATTATTATTATTAAAAAAGCTCCATGCCCAATGTGTGGCTTGAACTCATGACCAGAAGATCAAGAGTCACCTGTTCTTGGGGAGCCTGGGTGGTTCAGTTAGGCGTCTGAGTCTTGGTTTCAGCTCAGATTAAAATCTCAGGGTTGTGAGATCAGCACCGAGTCAGCTTGGCCCTCTCCCTCCCCCTCTTCCCCTCCCTCCCCCACTCTGCACACACACACTCTCTAAGAAATAAATAAAATCTTAAAAAAAAAAAAAAGCATGATCTACCAACTGAGCCAGCCAGTTCTCCCTATTACTATTTTTTTGTTGTTGTTGTTAGGGTAAGAGATACTCATTTTGCCCTGTAAGCACCTCTATTAGTTTTAATAAAATAAATCTCAAAGCAACTGAGTCCTTCTGTACCTTAGAAAGAGTGTGTTTTTAACAGTGTGGAGAATATAAATTATCTCTCGAAGTCATTAGTCTATTCATAGAAACTAAAAGATACATATATTACAACATACATTTATCCCCCATAACATCTAGGATCACACAAAAATAAAAGCATTGCAGTTTAAAAAGACATAAACCCATAAAAGGGAAGAGAAGAGAGGTGGGAATGAGTGCTAAGTACCCCCATGAGAAATTTTAATAAATTCCAGAAGACAGAAAGTGATGAGTGTGTCAACAGATTAAACAGGCAGAGAAAGAAGCATCCCGGAATATACCACACAAGAACTCTACAGAGGAGGAGGTACTACAGTTCTGGGCTAACGGGTAACGATTCAAAAGAGGGCGGGAGTGAGAAATGGAGCCTTTAAACAGGAGGGTTAATTGAAAGTCTCTATTTGAGACCTTTTCCCCAAGCAGACAGCGATGGCACTTTGATGTTTACCAATAAGCAAAGAGTCTTCCATCTTCAAAAAAAACTACTAAACTGCTTAAAAAAAAAATGAATTCCATGGAAGAAGCTAATTAGAATATGTACTCTCAAATCAACTATTCCTTGTTTTGTCACATGTAGAATTACTTATTTATTTTATTTACTGGATCAAAATTAAAGTGAATCCCACTGGTTTATGTTCCCTATTCTATCTCATACAATATTCTCCAGCACAATTCCCAGGAAGGTGAGATACAGACCATTACACAATAGCTAATGAAATACATATCAGACATCCAGCTTTTAAAAAACTATTTAAACTACTTTTTTTAAACTATAAACTTTTTTAAACCACAGAATGAAACAGAAAGATGGTAAGCAACCAGAAAGCTTGATTCTTCCAAAGAAACAGTTAGACAACAAAAATTAGAAAAGAAATTAATACAGAGAGAAAAGAGACATTGTTGATTATACAAGATCAGAATGCTCTGAAAAAGGAATAAAACTGAGATAAACATTTCTAGAGAATAAAAATACCATTGGCTAAATTAAAAGTTAATAGAAGAAAGACTCGACAGCACAAGTAAATGTACCTCATGCCACTGAACTGTACACTTAAAAATGGTTAAATTGGTAAACTTTGTTATACATTTTACAACTTAAAAAATGAACGTATGGGCTTTTGTGCAACTTGTTAAATGGGAATATACTTCCATGAAAAGCTCCTGTTAGCCAACAGTTATGGTGAAAACTTTGTATCTACAGATAACTTATTTTTATTCGTGGAAATGGAAAACTTAAAAGCAACATTGGGAAGGTAGACTTACACAAGTAAATGTTTCAAATCTATTTGACCAAACAAACCAACAAACAAAAAACAAAATTTGAAATGAAGTTGAGAAAATTTCTAAACCACATAATAGAAAGTTAAAGATTTAGAAAATATAGAGAAAAATATGGAAGAATCAGCTGGCAATGAGAAAGTCAGAAAGAGACATCAGAAAGAAAGAAAAAAGAAAGGAGGAGAGCAATCTAGCAAATAATCTTAAGGGGCATTTTTCAGACAGCAAGAATCTTAAGACTGAAAGCATCTATAAGGACAGAGTGCAATAAATTAAAGAAGATCCACTCTCAGACCTCTCCTCAGGAGACTTCAGAACACTAAGGTAAAAAAGTTTAATATCTCCCAGGAGAAAAGGTCTACAAAGTAAGACTAATTTAAATCATCCTGGGATCAGTTACTCCGGGAACAGAAAAAGAGAAGAGTAATATCTTGAAAGTTTTGAAGGAATGTAATTTTCAAATCTGAATTCCATATTCAGAAAACTCCTCTACCATCTACACTTTGTTCGCACGTTACTTGTAGAGGGAACAAAGCCAGAAAGAAGACATGAGATCCCGAAATAGTGAGACCAAGACCAGTGGAGCAGCAGAGAGAAATCCCATGATGAGCTGTGCAGGACTCCAGGGCCGCCAACAGGGCCATTAGAACAGGAGGGACAGAGGGCTCTGGTGAAAAAGGGAAATACATGAAACACAAAGTAAGGGTGACAAGATGGAAAAAGCTGAAATAATAAAGCACAAGGTCCAAGAAAAAGAAAGGTAATCAGAAATTTCAGACAAGATAAAACAACTGTATAAGAAAGTCATGGCTCAAGTAAGAAAGAAACACAAAATATGGTAAGATTTTAAGTACTTGATGGAGTGAAAAAAAAATCCTTTTGTCTTGATCCAAAACATTCTTCTCCTTTGTTACACGGGCTGACAAAATCAATCCTAAGGGAAGGAACTGTAATTCTTGAACCGCACATGGCCAACACAGTCAATTTCAAATAAGAAAAATTATAAATCTTAATAGTAGTCTGTATATAAAGAATAATTTCATTACTAATTCCACTTAAGGACATAATGGAAAAAAGAAAACAAAATTCAAATTCTTTACTTTCATTTAACTTGCTGAATACTATTTAAGACAATTGGAACAATAAGAATTCTTTAGAGATCTATGAATTTGTTATTTCAGTGTTTTCTAGAAGCCTATATTTAGTTGGTGTTTATACTGATAAACATAATTATTTACAATATAATCTGAGTATATGTATGCCTTATTTGAGTATTTTGACAATTCTGTGAATTATCTCTGTCAAAGATTTCTTCTACTTTTTAAAACTGGTAACATTAGTTGCAGAAGCCATTGATAGGGAGATGAAAAGAAAATGTAATAAAGCTATTGATTCTTAGACATGACTTTAATATGAGCAAAATTTCAGCAACCTGTCTGATCAAGTACTGATATATGCAATGTCAAAAACACTCCCCAGGTGACAGAAGAAAGAATGCAATCTTGTGGTATTCCCCTTGTTATTGGCATATATCAGAAATTATTTTAAGGTAGTCTTTGAGAATATCTGTGGTGTAAGTGTGGTTTTGTAAAGATATAACCCTAAAGAACTTAAACTTGAAGGCATAAAGTAACGTGTCTGTCATGAAATTGGAACAACTATTAATGAATGCAAAACCTATAAGTGATCTTCATGCATGTGAAAGAGTCAGCAGAACACTGATTTTGTAGTTTGAGGGCCTGTTGTTCTTTTAGTATAAGTAACAGTATACAGGAAGACTTTCAGTTGTCTAAGTTCCTTTTAGGAACATTTTTCCCCCTTCCGCTCTCTCGCTTAATCCCACCCCATTGACTTTGAAAGGTGGCAGCATAGCATATAATATTAACTTCCTTGTAACAGTGAACTATAAAACTCTGAAAGCTGCTAATGACTTTGCTAGTTATTATTAGTATTTACTGGCAAATATAACAATCTTTAAGAAAGCCAATATAGTTTAGTCAAATCAGAAGAGCTTTGTTATATATTAGAACTTATTTATAAATACATCAATCAAAACGAAAATAATTTCCTACCAGTGACACTGTGGGCACACTGTAAATAAATTGCTACAACCCTAGAACTCAGATCACTTTCGAACTAAGCTGCATATACAAGACCCCTTGCTTCACATTGTCGTTTCAGAAAACATGCTGACTTTTGCAATGATACTTTTCCAGTCTTGTGTTTGGCCCACACTGGCTATTGCTACTATTGCTAGAGTATGGCGACTATTCCTCTTCAAAAGGAATATTAGTAAGGACTGAAGAATTCTAAGAGACAGACCATAACTGGGGCTTTTCTTCTGGTGAGTCATTGAAGTAGTATCACAAAACATAAAACCTTTTAAGAAAACCTTTTGCTTCTGTTGATCAAACCTGTTTTGTTTTTAACAAAACAGTTTGCAGCTATGTGATAAGGGAGGTATTTATAATATAGTCTATTCCTTTAAGAATAAAATTAGCTATCAGGAATCCTGACTTTTGCTTCCACTCTTGTTCTGCTGTGTCAAGAGTAACCTTACCTCTTTAGTTCAGCCCACCAACATTAATCACTGTCTATCTGCCTGTACACTGAAGATCAGCACCAGTATCCTTTAATTTCTTTGAGCAAAATAAAGTCACATTATAACTATGTTAATAAAAAAAGAGAGCTCACTGGAATTAAATATTCGGATAAATGAATATGTCATGTTGACTCTAGCTGCCAGTGGGACCAAAATGCAAATCAGCAGCATCAACAAATAGTATTGAATTATCTACAGACACATATGATTGTTCTGCCTCTTTTTACTCTATTTAAGTTGAACATGTTCTTATTCTTGCAGTTTCTAATATATACAAATGCAGTGACACAAAGAAATATTTATAAAACTATCATGCACTTCAGTGCCAGGTGAGGTATCTGGAAGCTATGACTGGAAAGCTACCCAGACTGACACAGTGCAATGAGGGAACCAGAATATCTTATTGAAGTGAAACTAAGGAATTTGTATAGCCTTTTAAAAGTGTGATAAGCAGGGCACGTGGGTGGCTCAGTGGGTTAAAGCCTCTGCCTTCGGCTCAAGTCATGATCCCAGGGTCCTGGAATTGAGCCCCGCATCGAGCCCAGCATCTGGCTCTCTGCTTGGTGGGGAGCCTGCTTCCCTTCTTCTCTCTGCCTGCCTCTCTGCCTACTTGTGATCTTTGTCTGTCAAATAAATAAGTAAAAAAATCTTAAAAATAAAAAAGTAAAAGTGTGATAAGCATCTCTCACAGAGGCCAGAACCAGAAAACAGAACTAGAATCTAATCATTTATTTATTATACAGATGATTATTTAGCACCTACTACAAGCTGGACAGTATATTAGATGCTGGAAAAAAATTCAATTAGACGAAGTCCCTGTTAATTTTTGTGAATGATTTGAGGTAAGTTAAAATTAATTTTTCATAAAGAGCTATATAGTTTTTCTATTACTACTTGTTGAATAGGTTTTACTTTTCCCTATGAATTGTTTTGTCCTTGTTGTTGAAAATAAACAGACCATATATGTGTGAGAGTCTTTTTTTTTAAATTTTTTTTTAAGATTTTTTATTTATTTATTAGTTAGAGAGAGAGAGAGTGAGCAAGCACAGGCAGACAGAGAGGCAGGCAGAGACAGAGGGAGAAGCAGGCTCCCTGCCGAGCAAGGAGCCCGATGTGGGACTCGATCCCAGGACGCTGGGATCATGAACTGAGCCGAAGGCAGCCACTTAACCAACTGAGCCACCCAGGCGTCCCGTGAGAGTCTTTTTTTAATCCGATGATATACATGGTCCTTTCACACTACTAGCCTTTTGGTATTTGTGATTTTATGGACTATATCTTGAAATCAGGTGGTAATTTTCTTCCAACTGTTTCTTTTGTAAAGTTGCACTGGGAATTCTAAATCAATTGCATCTTTATGTAAAATTTAGAATTAGCTTTTCAATGTCTATAATAAAGAGTGATGTAACTTTTATTATAATGTTAAATCTATAGATCAATTTGGAGAAATGGATACCTTAGCAATATGTGAGACTTAGAAAAGTCTTCCCATTGATGAACACTGTATATTTCTCCATTTACTTAGGTCTTCCATAATTATTTCCAGCAATATTTTGTAGTTTTCCAGGGTACAAGGTTAAATTTGTCCTCAAGTTTTTCTTAATTTTGGATGTGACCATAAGAGCAACTGAATTTTTTTTTAAAGATTTTATTTATTTGACAGACAGAAATCGCAAGCAGGCAGAGAGAGAGGCAGGCAGAGAGAGAGGGGGAAGCAGGCTCCCCGCTGAACAGAGACCCCCCCCAATGCGGGGCTCGATCCCAGGACCCTGGGATAATGACCTGAGCCCAAGGCAGAGGCTTTAACCCACTGAGCCACCCAGGCGCGCCCCGAGCAACTGAATTTTTTATCTGATTTTCCAACTGTCTGTTACTAATAGATAAAAATACAATTGATTTTTGTATAATGACCTGAATTGATTTATTCTAGTAGCTTTTTTGAAGATTCCTTAGGATTAGCTATACAGACAATTATAATGACTGTAAATTCAGGCAGCTCTATTTGCTTTTAGTTTTCAATGATTATGACTTCCTGTAGGAAGCTGAACTGAAGTGGCAGTTGGACATCCTTGCCTTGTTCCTAAGCTTAAATTTGCCCCCAGATGTTCTTTGTCAAACTGAGCAACTGAATGTGTTTTGAATTTTATTACAAACTTTTTCTGTACCCATTGAGATGACTGTTTCTTCTCTTTTATATTAACATGGTGAATTACAATGATTTTTAAGTGTTAAACCAAATCTGCACTACCACTTGGTCATAATGCAGTATCCTTTTTATATATTCTTGGATAAGATTTCTTAGCTTTGGTTGAGGATTTTTTTTGAGCCTGTGTTCCTGAGGGATGTTTCTCTATAATTTTTGTTTCTTGTGATGCTTTTGCCTGGCATAAAATCAACCTTATCAACTAAGTTAGGAAGTATTCCTTTCTCCTCTATTTTCTGGGGAGATTGTGTTGATTGTTACTGTGCTCCTTAAATGGTTAACAAAATTCACAAGAAGCACCTTAATAATACAGTCTTCTCATCGATGACCATGGGATGTTTTTCTATTTACTTTGATTTTCTTTAATTTAATAATATATTATAGTTTTCAAAGTGTAAATTTTGCACTTATTGTTAAGATGGCAAGACTCCTCAAATTAATTTACAGACTCGGCATAATTCCCATCAGAATCCTAGCTGTCTTCTTTGTGGAATCACATATGGAATTGCAAGGGACCCAGAATAGCAAAAACAATCTTGAAAAAGAACAAAGTAGGCAGCTAACTTACTACAAAGCTATATTAATTGAAACAGTGTGGTAGTAGCAAAAGGATAGGCATCTAGATAAATGGAATAGAATGGAGAGTCTAAAAATAAGCCCATACCTGATAAAAAAAAAAAAAAGAAATGGAAACTCTGAACAGCCCTATATCCATTAAAGAAACTGAATTCATAATTTAAAACATTAGTCAAAGAAACTCCAAGTGCTGGAAGTTAAAGGTAATTCTGGTGAGAAAGCAGACAGAAAGCTAAAACATGTCTTTGGAAACTGGAAGAAAGGTGACCTTGCTTTAAAGTGCTAAACAACAAGGATGAATTGTTCTAGTGTTTTGTGGAAAGTAGAAATGGTAAGTGATCAACTTAGATATTTAACGGAAGAGATTTCGAATAAGCAAAGTATTGGAAGTGCCATCTGGTTTCTTCTTGCTCCTTACAGTAAAATATGAGCTGAGAAAGATAAATTAAATGAATTTTAAGCATAAAGGAACTGAAGGAAGATTTGGATAATTCTCAGCCTATCCATATTGCAAAAACTGGGAAACTAAGAGAGAACACTAAGAGGAGACAGCAACCCCATAAAGAGAGTATGGGTGTGATATGGGTGTGACCCATGTATCTAATCAGCCATCTCTACAGAAGCTAGAAATAGACCTGGGGTTGTACCAGGAGATATGTTGCCAGCTTGGACTAAAGTGGACAGAGACAGGACAAAATGAAATCAGTCTGTTGGACTTCTGGGATCTACAGGACGAGGCAATAGAGATACCCAACCTGCTATACCCATGTGTCATCCTTCAAGAAAGAGAAGAATGGCCCTGAAGGTGGCTCAGCGATCCACAGGGTAGCTACTCTCAGCACAGGCCCAATGAGCAAGGCTGTCTTCTCCTTGGTTTCAGGGCAGGGGTGACTGCTAACCTGTGGGCCTGGAAGGTGATGCTGCTACCTCAACGGGCCCAGCAGACAGAACACTGAGCCTATGAGGATTATCCTACAGCCTTAAAATCTGACGAGTCTTCTCTGATGGTTTTGGACTTGAGTGGGAACTGTGACCCCTTTCTTCTTCCTGATTTCTCCCTTTTGGAATGGAAAGGTCTATCCCATGGCTGTCCCAGCACTTCATTTTGGAAGCAGATAACTTATCTGGTTTCACAGTTTCACAGCTGGAGGGGCATTCTGCCTCAGAATGACTCATACTTCAAGTTTTATGCATGCTTGATTAGATGAGACTTAGGACTTGGAGGGGATGCAATAGCGTGTTAAGACTTTTGGGCTGTTGGATTTGTGGTGAATGTGTTTACATGTGAGGAGGACATGAATTTTGGAGTGTTCTGGACTGAGTTGTGTTTCCCCAACCCAATTCACATTGAAGCCCTAACTCCTGGTACCTCAGAATGTGACTGTTTTTGGAAAGAGGGCATTAATGAAGTAATTAAATTAAACTGAGGACATCAGCGTAGGCCCTAATTCAACCTGACCACTGACTTTATAAGAACAGTTTAAGACACATGGAGAGAGACATGAGGGATGTGTATACACAGAGGAAAGGCCATGCTGCAACACAGAAAGAAGGCAGCCATCTGCAAATCAAGGAGAAAAATCTGACGAAAAACTAGACATCTTGCTGATACCTTGATCTTGAACTTCCAGTCTCCAAAACTGAGAAAATAAATTTCTATTGTTTAAGCCACCTGGTCTCAGCTATTTTGTTATGTCAGCCCTAGCAAACTAACAAAGTGTATTCCATTTCTTGATTTTCAGATGTTAATCCAACTTTACATTGTTGGGACAAACCCTGCTTGGTCATGGTAAATAATTCTTTTTCTATGTTGTTGGGTTAAGTTTGCTAGTGTTGTGTGTGTGTGTGTGTGTGTGCTTAAGAATAAACTTAACATAAAATATACTATTAGTGACACTTAGTATAGTCATAATGTTATACAACTATCATCAATATTTAGTTCCAGAACATTTTCATCATCCACAAAGGAAACCCTATGTCCATTAAGTGGTCACTCCCCATT
Source organism: Taxidea taxus jeffersonii (assembly GCA_003697995.1). Lineage (NCBI taxonomy): Eukaryota > Metazoa > Chordata > Mammalia > Carnivora > Mustelidae > Taxidea > Taxidea taxus. The sequence goes on from RCUC01135709.1 coordinate 41,024, forward strand.
CCTCAGGACCTCCACCCCTGGAAACCACTAATCTGCTTTCTGTCTATGAGTCTGCTGATCCTAGATATTTCACATTAAAAAAAAATCATGCAAAATGCACATCTGTCTCTGGCTTCTTTCATTTAGCATGTTCATCCATGTTGTAGCATGTATCAGTATGTCATTCCTTTTTATGGTTGAGTAATAGTCTGTTGTGTGGATATATCATATTCTGTTTATATATTAATTAGTTGATTAACATTTTGATTTTTTCCATTTTTTGGCTATTGTGAATAATTCTGTTATGAACATCAGTATATAAGTTTTTGTTTGAATACCTGTTTTGAATGCAATGGAACTGCTGGGTAATATGTTAATTTCCAAGACGTTATATGTGTAGGGAATGCAGGATCAAACTTAAACACATGCTAGCTTTCAAATTTCTGCAACTGCCTCTCAATTCCATAATGTAACACATTATATGCATTACAACGTTTTCACTTTTGTTTATTCTGATCTTGCAGACTAGTATGCTCTTCCTTCTCCTCCTCTCTTTCTATCAGAATCCTGTTTGTTCATACTTCAATTCCCAAGAGTTTCCTAAAACACTATCTATTTCAGTCTATAATAATTTCTCCCTTCTGTGAGACTGCACAGTCCTTAGTATACGGTAGGCTCTTGATAAATTCATATTAAACTAAACATGGCTATTTGGCTAATGGTTACTTCTAGTATGGTTAATGTTATGTTAGTGATTGTGCTAGAACAGTGATAAAACAATACAATACTACAACATGCAAATAAAATAAATGATTATGTGGATAAAATTACTTTCAGGCACAGTATTTACCTTCTGTAGTCTGACATATGATATAATGCTAGAGCTTAAGGGTTCTAAAAAAACTCAGAGGTAGTCTATTTATAAATCCAGACACTGACTGCGGTTGTAATTTGTATAGTTTGGTTGAACACAGACAAAGACTGTTAAACTCCAAAGCAGGTCAGATTCTTTCACCGTTTTAACATGTCTTTAACGTGGTCTCAGAGGTGTGTTTAATGTGACAAACATATCAAGCACATCCAAATCAGGAAAATAATGCTGAAGTACCAGTTTAGCCTCAGCTAAACTCAGTATTTCTGAGAGAGGCAGGGCTGGGGGAAGCTGTCCTTTAGATAAGTAAAAGGCCCAAGTATTAGATGGGTCCGGTAATAATTTAACTTCTGTTACTGGCCCTGATGTGACTCAGGGTAAGTTCATGGCTCTGTGCTTCAGTTTCTTCAACTGTGAAAAGGGATAATTCCTCACAAGGAATGTTGAAGGGATTAAAGAAGATAACATATGTACCAAACTCCAAGATAAAAGATAGAAAAATAGCTTTAAAATTACATATTTATTATTTTCTGGGGTAGCTTTTTATTTTTTTTAAAGATTTTATTTATCTGAGAGAGAGGGAGAGAGAAATAATGACAGAGAGTATAAGCAGGGAGTGGGGAGAGGGAGAAGCAGGCTTCCCATCAAGCAGGGAGCTTGAAGAGGGCTTTGACCCCAAGACCCTGAGGTCATTACCTGAGCCAAAGGCAGATACCCAACTGACTGAGCCACCCAGGTGTCCCTGGGGCAGATGCTTTAATAGAAAACATTGGGAGAAATGGTATATTTTGAATGTGAATTCTATAAAAATATTTTTAATAAGGTAGAAGAAAAATGAAAAATTACTAATTTTTAAATTCTCAATAGATTTCTCACCATTAAAATGTTCCTGTGTGAAGAAACAACTCCCAAAAACAAACTGTTCATAAAAAAAGAGCCAAATCTAAGTTCAAGCACATCATTTTGACTAAGTATTTTCTTAAAGTATCCCACAACAAGGAAAAAACAACACCTCTAACTCCAGTGAAAACGTTCCTAAAGAAAAACCAAACAATTCCATATTGCAGTCACAATATTGTATTTTGAGCCAAAAAATACTAAAAAAAAAAAAGTGGAAATGTATTAACAGAATTTCAAAGAAAAGTGAATGACAACTCAATATAAACTCAGCACGGGGATTATAATAACAATGGTTCACATTTATTAAATACCTAAGCCTTCACCCAGCAACTGTACAAAGCATTTGGTATGCATTATTTCATTTGATTTTTCTCAAAAATAATATGAGGCAGGTAATATTACAATTCCAATTTTACAGGTCAGGAAATTGAGGCTCAGACAGGTTAATTACCTGTAAAAGGTCACTTAGAATCTATACCATCTGCCTTACTATAATGTCAGCTCTGAATTAAAACACTGTATAGTACAAGAGAAATGTAAAATAAACATATAACAAACAATAAACAAATATCCAATTAAGTCAGATTTAGAAATAAAAGAAGTTTTCTTCATATGAATTATAATTCAAGTATATTTGTCACCTTTTCATCATGTTACTAATTATAAATAAAAAGAAGTAGCTATTAAAAATCACGTCAGGACACAAAAGACTAATACTACTTGACTCCTTGTTTTAACTTTAGTTTTCAGGTAACAGAGTAGAAAAACTAGATAAATGGTTACTTCAATTCTGAATCATATACAACAAAACAAATTAAAAAAAGTGAGATCAAACCAAACAAAATCAGAAAACTTACATTGCTCAATTATGAACCAATGGTGTAGAGTATTCAACTTCCCAGAACAAAATCTCAATTTTCACATTTTTTTCATATAACCAAAGTTTCAGAAAATTTTCATTTTTCTTAGAACAGCTGGCCTAGCTCGATAGGACATCTAAACTTTCCATGGATTAATGTACATTAAAATATTTATCAGATCAATAATGTCAATAAAACTAAAGAAAATCCCTAGCATGATTGTTTCATGTAGTAACAAGTATTTTTTATTTCTGACCTAATGAGAAGCAGTTATTTGGGAAGTGACTCGAAGTAATATTAATAGAATACTGACAATCATAAAATAAAACCCTTCCACGCCCAAAGGATACAAGATATACTATATAACACTTAAAACTTAACAATTAGGGGCACCTGGGTGGCTCAGTGGGTTAAGCCTCTGCCTTCGGCTCAGGTCATGATCCCAGGATCCTGGGATCGAGCCCGGCATCGGGCTCCCTGCTCGGCGGGGAGCCTGCTTCCCTTCCTCTCTCTCTGCCTGCCTCGCTGCCTACCTGTGATCTTTGTCTGTCAAATAAATAAATAAAATCTTAAAAAAAAAGTAACAACTAAGCAGAATAGTAAACTATAATAATAAACTCAGGGGTTTCATAAATATCTTGAGTTTAGAATTATAAGAGGAACAAAATATTTTTATATTGACCTGAGTTTATAGAACAATTTTTTTGTTGTTGTTTGGAATAATGGGAAAAACATTCAAGTAAGCCTATGTGGACCTTTGCAAACATTTGGAACACCAATTTAAACCTCAGAGAAAAACTAGTTCGTGATTTAACGAGTGAAAACTCAAGCTACTTCGTATATAATTGAGACTGGATATTTACACATTTAAATGCCTAACTGCAGGTAAACATTTGTCCTTTTGGGAGAGGCCCAGGTGGAAAGGACCCAAGGCAAATGACAATGGTAAGTCCCGGATCTCGGCCTGGACTGCCAGTGCCACACAGTCTTAAAAATACTGCGCCTTCATCTTCATCCTCAGTCAATATTTACTAAGCTTTTTATGACAACAGTGGCATTAAAAATCAAGAGTAGCTCCAAGATCTCAGTGTATTATGTCTTGTTCTATACATTAACAAGTCATTATTTATTGTTTTCATGGTTAATGAATCAGAATGTTTCTGAGGAAATGTTTTCAATTATTAGCTAATATTTCCATTTGTCAAATATTTTAAACTAGTTTAGATTGAATAAAACTTTTAAAGTATCCTTTAAAGCATTAAGAGTATCCTTTAAAGTTTCCTTTAAAGAATTAATAACATATATGTCATGTATAGGAAGAGAAAAACATCTGTAATTCAAATATGCTAAATTAAGTCTAATTGTACTCAGTGAAGTCTTTTGATATAGGAAGGAATTCTCTCCTTTCATTGTCAGTTCTGGGCATAGCTAATGTTCATAGGATTGAATTTTTTAAAAAAATTATTTTATTTTTTTTATTTGTTTTATTTTTCAAAGATTTTATTTATTTATTTGTCAGATAGAGAGAGAGCGCAGGAGCGAGCACAGGCAGACAGAGTGGCAGGCAGAGGCAGAGGGAGAAGCAGGCTCACCGCTGAGCATGGAGCCCAATGTGGGACTCGATCCCAGGACCCTGGGATCATGACCTGAGCCGAAGGCAGCTGTTTAACCAACTGAGCCACCCAGGCATCCCTGAATTTTTTTTTTTTTTAAAGGCACTTGTTTTCTTACTAACCTGCCATGGGCCCCTGCTGCTACCAAGTGGCAAGAGAATGTTTCAGTTAATATATTTTATAAAGTTGGCAATTCTTCAATTTAACATTGTATTCTTTAAAAGTGTTTGAATTTCTGCAATGTAAAGTACTTGAAAAATAGGTTGAAATATTTGGCAAACTTAAAATATAAGTGAAGTTATCATTTATAGAAATGTATCCCATAATGTAGATTCATAATGAATCTGCTTTGGATTTTCATTCCCTTACATATCTTATCTTTTTGTAAAGCATACCACTAATAACATCTATTAAAGAAAATGAATTCCCTATCTCACACACACACACATACACACACACATATATGTGGGCATTACAGATCTAGGTTTTAGAGATGGTTATTTATTTCTAGGCATCAAATTTAAATTGTTCAGGTTATAGATAAAGGTTTTTTTTTAATTAAATTCATTATTTATGTAAAAGTAATGCATACTCATAAAAGCTTCAGATACTTTATTAGGGCATGAAATGCAATGTAAAATTTCCTCTTCTCTCACTTACCAGATAATAAATCTGTTATACTTAGTCCCATTTCCTAGATAACCTGCTGTTAAATTTCTAACATATTACAATGTTTAAGCATATATTCATATGTTCAGAAAACTATTGACCATTAAAGATATGCTAAGAATGGATTCAGGTGTAAGATACAGTGGTAAGCACACAAAATCCCTGTCCTTGCAGAATTTAATTTCTAGAAGACCATCCACAAAGAGAGTATAGGTCATTTGTGATCATCTATTACGAAGAAAATCAGTGGAGGGTAATGATGGGATACAGAGAGGAAGTAGGCTATTTTAGATGGTCAGGTACATTTATCATTATTTATTTTAAGATTTTATTTATTTATTTGAGATGGAGAGAATGAGAGAGAGAGAGAGAGAGCACAAGAGGGGCAAGGGTCAGAGAGAGAAGCAGACTCCCTGCTGAGCAGGGAGCCTAAAGTGGGACTGGATCCTGGGATTCCAGGATCATGACCTGAGCCGAAGGCAGATGCTTAACCAACTGAGCCACCCAGGCACCCTGGTTAGGTACATTTAAACAGAAAGTTGAATAAAATGAAGAAGCAGTCTTGCGACATTTAGAGGGCAGGTCACTTAAAGCAAAGAAAAGAGTCAAGGCTCTGAGAGGGCAGTATTCTTAGAAGGTTTATGATAATAAGGGAACTAGGATAGCTAAAGCAAGAGTAGAAACATGTCAATAAATGAGGTTAGAGAGGGAGCCAGGGGACAGTGCATTTGTAATATGTGTACAAATATTCCTTTTATAAATAAGGAAGATTACAACATACATCTGGGGTCACAAACTTATATGCCTGTATGAATGAGGCAGACGATCCTGAAATGCATGAAGTAGGCACGATGGGAAATATGGTGAAATAGAGAGTGTGTGCTCTTTTTAGAGAAAATAGCTTCTACTCAGTCCCAGCTGACTGGTGAATGCACAGGTATGATGGTTAATTTTGTCAACTTGGCTAGGCTATGGTACCATATATTTGGTCAAACATCAATCTAGATGTTGCTATAAAGTTTTTCTTTCTTCCTTTCTTCCTTCCTTCCTTTCTTTTTTTTTTAATATATGATTATTATTTAGGTCAGCAGACTTTGAGAAAAGCGGATTACTCTTCATAATGTGGTAGGTGGAGGCGGGGAAGCTTGTCCAATCAGGTGAAGGCTTTAAGAGAAAGAAAGCACTCCCCTGAGGAAGAAGGAATTCTGCATCTTCGGATTCATGACAGCAACATCAACTCTTCCCTGGCTCTCCAGCCAGCTAGCTTACTTTGCATATTTTAGACTGGCCACCTTCTACAAATGCATGTGAATTCCTTCAAATTAATCTCTCACCATATATGTACACAGTTTCTTGATTCTGTTGCTCTGGAGAACCCTGACTAATTAATACACACACCATGATATAATCATTAAGGGTCCCTTTTGGTAGATCTTCCAGTTTTTATTGACAATTAATTTAATATTTTAAGATAGTGTATTGACTAAACAAAATATCCATAGGAAAGATTCTAACTTATTTTTTCACTGTAAGAAACAATATTGGAATGAACATGATATATAACATTGATATATGATAATAATATTGCTTCTTTAGTTTTTAATTCTAAATTTTAAAGAAAGTAAAATTCAAACAAGTATTTCTAATAACAGTTTTCAAGTTTGAACATTGTTGGCCTCGGAAAAAATAAACTTTCTTGGCAGATAACATACTCTGTTACATGGAAACCCTGTTTTGCCCCACACAGATGCAGATGACTTATCAAGATGCTGGACTAGGTCCATACTATTTCCAAACATTTAATTCATTATTGAATTCTAATTGTATGCATTGTACATACACTACTATCTTGAAGAAACTTTTCATCTGAAGAAACTTTCAATCTAGTGTTAAATTTCATTGTTTATTCATTTGTTTGGCAAATATTTACTGAAGGCCTGGGTGTATATAAAGAATAGCAGCCCTGGTAGAGTAATTAAGAGAAATAGTCATAAAACTACAAGTAAGCATGAGGTATGTGTTGTGAGAGCCATTGGGAAGAACTATTAATTTTTGGGTAAAATGAGATAATTTCTGGTTGAAAAGATAAGAAAAAGATTAATAGAATAATTGGTATTTATTTTGTGTTCCAAAGGCTCAATAAGGAGATGATAAGCAGAGATGGAGTATTCCAGGAGAAATAGGGGACATATGGGAAAGCACTGGAGTGGGGAATCGTGGGGTGTGTTCAGGAAATAGTGAATGGTTCATTTTGGGAGTGCAAATAATAGTCAATTCAGTACAACAAATATTGATTGGGTTCCTACCATGTGTGAGGCAGTGTACTGGCACCGGTGACCACTGATAGGAATAAAGCCAGCAGGCAAAAAGATGATGAGTGAACAGTAATCCAGACATTGAGGAGGCAGAAATAACAAGGGTCCATGAATGTTAGGTTACATTTTGGAATTTATTGTATAGCTAATGTGGTATCATTAAGTAGTGTTAATGGCTGAGTGAGAGGTTGAAAATAATGTTTCAGGAATCTTAAGAGGAGTTAGGAATGGAGACAAGTAGATGAAATAGGAAGAAAAGCCTGGCCAAGAGATTGTACAAGCCTTATGTAAGGTAGGAACTGTGGGAAATAAGAAGGCAAAAGTAGTGGACACTGCATGGAAAAGTGTAGCAGAATTTGGCCTCTGACTACATTTGTGAGAAGGGACAAATGAAAGATCGCCTGTGCATGAGGCAACTGGCACCTGTGGAGCTATAATAATGGTGATTCCGTGCCAAGAACAAGGGAAATACTACTTTTTTATCCAACAAAATCTAAAATTAAAATTTTCTTAAGCTAATAGACATAATGTTAATAGATGGCAAACAACAGGAGAAAGCCCATTTTAACTCTGTGCCCTTTGCTAACCACGATGATTAAAAGACAAAATATTTTGTTAAATGCTCTTAAAAGATGAGTAAGGGTCATTTGGTTGAAAAACAAAGACCAGTAGAATTATACTTGATAAATTTTAGTTTTGCTTTTTAACTTATTGTTAGAATAAGGCCCAGCAAACAGTGAAAACTGACATTGCAAAAAATAGCCTTCTGGATACAGTCACAGAAGTATAAAATATTTCACTAGAAATGGACTTTTACTAATTTAATAGTTGTCTTACCTCTGAGTAAAGCAAAACTTTTAAAGTAATTTTATCAGTAGACAATTTATTTCCCTGAACAGTGCTTTACAGTTTTCAAAAAACATCTAAATGTATTTTCTCATTGATTTTCACAGTAAGTAGGTCAGATGTCCGTTTACAGGTGAAGTAACTGACATTCAGAAGTAACTTACTAAATGTCACATTCTATAATTTGAGAGGAGGAAGCAAAGAATCTTTAATAACTATATTCCAAATCACTGGACATACAGAAAATACAAACCTTAAGGTTTTTTGTTTTTCAAACTTCATTTTAATTTTCCTTTTGTTTTGCATCCAGAGCCACCAACAAATATATATGGTGGTTTGACTAGTAAAGGTGAAGCCAACTGTATGTTACAAAGGCCCTGAAAACAGGTGCAACTTAATAGTGTAAGAAGACAGTTTTTGTGCTTTTTTTTTTAAAGATTTTATTTTTAAGTAATTTCTACACCCAACATGGGGCTCGAACTCACAGCTCTGAGATCAAGAGTTGCATGCTCTATTGACTGAGTCAGTGCCTCAATAGTTCTTGATTCTAAATAAACAAACAAACAAACATCACTAACAAAAATTTAATCTACCTCACATGAAAGGGTGACAAATTTCACAAAATGTTAGAGTTAACTACAAAAGCCCCTAGTGTCAAAGTTATAAAAATGAAACACAGGGGCACCCGGGTAGCTCAATTATTAAGTGTTTGCCTTTGGCTCAGGCCATGATCCCAGGTCCTGGGATCGAGCCCTGCATCAAGCTCCCTGCTCAGTGAGAAGCCGGCTTCTCCCTCTCCCACTCCCCCTGCTTGTGTTCCCTCTCTCACTGTGTCTCTGTCAAATAAATAAAATAAAATGTAAACAACAACACTTGAAACAAAGAAAGTTTGGGGCTTGCCTATGTTAAAAAAAAACCTGATTAATGGCAAAAATGGAAGAATTCAGGTCTTTTGCTCTTTTTATTACTGCTTTAGCAGTATGGTACCATAACACAGCTTCACGGATAGTTAATTCTTATAAAAAATACTATGTGACAAAATTTTTTATGTCATTGGGCAGTCCAGTTAGCACAACTGATTAGAACGCTGAACAAATGTGGTCAGGATCAAGTGTTCAACCCCTCTGATTGACGGGTTGCATTGAGAAAAATGCCGGTCCCTGGCTAGAGCTTGCATGCCCTAGTCATCGTCTTATAAATGTGTAGTTCTGAGAGTATGTATGGTTCAAAGAACACCTATCATCCCCACTAAAGAAACAAAACAAAACACCAGATCTTACTGACAGTAATGCTTTTGATTGCTAAGGGTGGCATATACACAGAGAAAAAACATCACTAAGAAATAAAAGACTCATACTAAATAAAATTTAGAAAAAGAATGTAGAAAAAATTAAGAATTTCATTCTTTTTTTCAGTATATTTTACATGGGCTCTATATTATGGCCTCTAAACTTTGAAATGCATATTATGAACCAGTTAGTAGGGCTCATGTTTAGTCCAGTTTTCACGAGGTCAAACATGTAAGTATTCTACTAAGAAATGATTTCTATGATTAAGAAAATACTAGTATAATCATAGGAAACATACTACCTTAAAATATGGAGCATTCTATTCAATATTTTTGGTCCAAATGTGGAATTTACTAGGTTCTGAAAGGCATCACAACTTCCCACATGGAATCACACAAATACAATACAAACTTAAAACTTAAATTGCTGTTATTATAAATATTAAATCCTAGTTTACTGGCACTAAACAACAGGATCTAATTCTTATCTACACCTTGAACTTCCACTTTTTTTTAAGCAAAAGGAAATAGAAGGAAGCACTATAAAATCAGCAAACACTGAAACTTAGGCATTCTCTAGATCAGAAAGAGGTTGTTATTATTATGCCTCCTGAACTGAGGAATGCAGCACTACAGGTTTATAATAACAGGAAAAAAAATCATTACTAAATACAAATCTAAACCTTACAAGTTCAAGATCATTCCCTGGTGAAGCTGTTTAGACTGAAAATAATGAAGCTGTTGCAAATGAATTTAGCATTTAGCACAGCAATGAGGAGGCACTAATGCTTTACTAAAAACACTTTAAAATAAGTGAAATTTGGGCGCCTGGGTGGCGCAGTTATTAAGCGTCTGCCTTCGGCTCAGGTCATGATCTCAGGGTCCCCGGATCGAGCCCTGCATCAGGCTCCGGGCTTGGCTCTCTGTGTCTCTCTGTGTCAAATAAATAAATAAAACCTTTAACAAAAATAAGTGAAATTTATTTTAAGTCTTCCTATTGCTATTCCTCTGTTACACCTCCTGCTTTAATATGAAAGAACTGTCAGTTACAGTGCCTAGGTTTAGTACCTCTATCCAAGGACCTTATTGCCCCTGTCCCTAAATGGGCCAAACAAAATGAAAGCCCAACATTTCTCTTCTTAGTACTCAAAATCTTCTAAAACTCAAAGGACAACAGACAGAATAGAGAAGCTCAGAAAAATATAGTTCCATGTTCCTTATTTCCATACAGGGAAATGGAATGGTTATAATAACTGTTATATATAATATATATATATATATATAATAACTGTTATAATAACAGTAGCTCTAAGTACACATAACCCGGCAAAGGAAAATTATTTTCGGAAAAGAACTGAAAGGAATAAGGTCCTTATCACTAACTGGCAGAACTAAAGGCAAGGCAGAATGAAAGTCATCAGCATATTTTAATCTGACCCTAAAACGGATAACTGATCATACATCCTGTCTTTGGCTGTTGGAAAGCTGAGAGCCAGACTTACTCTTGAGGTTTATTCATCCTTTTGCTGTTTTGTGGCATAAACACACAAGCTGTATACAGACTTGCTCCTGACTTCAGCTTACTGTCCAATTTCTTTATTTTTTTAGCTTATTTTTTCTTGGTTTTTGGTGAATAACTTTGTCTGACATGATAATATACACATATGTGCATACATGTGTATAAAATTGAATAACTGAAATGTACTTTTTCTCAAACTTTGCTAAACAAAATTTATTATCTAGGAATTCTTTTTTTTTAAGATTTTATTTATTTATTAGTTAGAGAGAGAGAGAGCGAGCACAGGCAGACAGAGAGGCAGGCAGAGGCAGAGGGAGGAGCAGGCTCCCTGCTGAGCAAGGAGCCCGATGTGGGACTCGATCCCAGGACGCTGGGATCATGACCTGAGCCAAAGGCAGCCGCTTAACCAACTGAGCCACCCAGGCGTCCCTATTATCTAGGAATTCTTTACACACAGAGATTAGAGAGTTAGTCTTGGTTTTCTTCACATAAAAATGGAACTTTATCCTATCCTCTATAACACAGGAAAGTGAGAAAAAAATATATCTCTATGAATACTAGTTGTGTTTCATGTATAGATTTGTAACCACCATCTATTCAAGTGAGTAAGAAATACTGTTTACTTTAATTTGAATCAATTAAATCAGAATGTGAGCTCCCATGAAATTTTAGCTTTGTTCTTTTTGTAATTGCCTCTCCTTTCCCAGAGTCTAATATCCCAGGGATTTTACCCCTATTCTATTTTAAATAAATTTATGTATATCCTCACAGAATGTTCTTTGTACATTTAAAAAAATGTGGTAAGATAACCTAAAACTTACCATTTTAATCATTTTTAAGTGTACAATTCAGTGGCATGAAGTACATTCACAGTGTTATGCAACCATTACCACTATTTCTAGAACTTTTTTTACCATCCCAAACAGAAAGAAACTCTGTACATATTAAACCACAACTCTCCATTCTCTCCTCCCCTAGCCCCTGGAAACTCCCCATCCCCCCTTCCTGCAGCCAGTGGTAACTCTATTCTACTTTCTGTGGCTATGAATTTGCCTATTCTAGATACCTCATAGAGGTGGAAACATACAATATTTATTTTTTCTCTCTGGCTTATTCTACTTAGCATAATGCTTTTATTCATGTTGTGGCATGTATCAGAATTTCATCTCTTTTTATGGCTGAATAATATTCCACTGTATGTATATAACACATTTTGTTCATGTGTTTATCTATTGATGGGCACTTGGTTTGCTTTGTTTTCACCTTTTGGCTACTTTGAACAATACAGTATGGACACTGGAGTGCAAGTATCTGGTTTTTTTTTTGAGTCCTTGCTTCCAGTTCTTTTAGGGTGTATACCTATGTGTGGAATCATGTGGGAATCATGCTGGATCATGTGGGAACTTCATGTCTAATTTTGAGGAACTGCCAAACTGCTTTCCACAGCACATGCATCATTTTCTATCCCCATCAACAATGCATGTTGTTCTCTGTACCTTTTTGATAGAAATGTGGGTTTTCTTATATTCAAAATATTGTATGTTTCCACTTCTATGAGGTATCTAGAAAGATGCAACTCTCCTCATAGACACACACATTCTCCTGTGCATCACATACCATACAGATTTCTTCCTTTGATACGATACATATAGCTGTTTATTTCAACATGGCAGCTTTTATCTCTCTACTTTTCAGTCATCTGGCATTACAGTCATTGGCACTTATAGTGAGTACCCAATATTTTCAGACAATATCCAAAATGGGTATTCAATATTTTAGTATCATAAATCTTTCACTTCTTCCTACCTACTGACCCCCTCGCTCCTCTCCATTTCATCTACTTCTAAGGCAGTGCTTTTAATACAGTCAGTGCTCAGACTGAGTGTTTCTCCTCTGAGATCTTAAACAGCAAAATTCCGCTTTCTGCCTACAACCTCTGATCCTTTTAGCTCTTGAATTTTCTAATTCCCACTGCCTTTGCTCTTTGATCTCAAGATTTAGGGTTTCTTGATTCCTTCTTTTTCTCTCTTGGTATACATGTTCTTTCAGTTTTATTTCCTGCTCCATTTAGCTTAGACTACCATTCATCATTTAAACAACTTTTTGCTGGTTTACTTTCAACCATTCTCCTCGCCATCGTTTCAGTCCTGCAAACTTGTAATCCTGGATCATTTCAATCCTTTCCCTTCTGTGCTACTACACAAAATAGTTGAACGTGTTAAGTTATGCAGCCGTACAAGCTAGAATTCATACTCATCTATAGCATCTATGCCCAGCTAGCTCTTCGGGACTGCTCGCCGTGTTCTTCTTGCCTTAACTCAGTTCTCTTTCCCCTTCCCTTCAGTAGCTACTCTTTCCCACTTCAGTTCACAGTACACTGTGAAACAAGTGTTTCACAACAAGTGAAACAAGGATTTTAGCTTTACAATTTTTTAAAAATCTTTCAGTAATCTTCTGCAATTCAGTAAAAAGAAGGAGCATTAAGAACTGACATCAAGGTTTGTTTTTCAAGAAAAGAATGTCAGTTCATGTAAGATTACCATATACTTCTCAGAATTCTTGGACACTTTCACTTTATCAACAAGAATTTGCTCTCCTACCTCACAAGGATGGCAGGAGAAGGTTCTATGGAAACCCTCCCTACCAATAGTGTGAAGCTACTTCATATTGCACTGCAAATATCCAAGGCAACAAATCACACAATATTCATTAAGTCCTAGAAGAGGGTTTAATATATGCCTCTATTATTCTACCGAGATCCTAATTCAGTGTAGCTACCTGAAATGCATTTGTAAAGCAACATCCCTCAAACTTGAATACATGTGGGAATTTTTAGGGAACTTAAAACACACTGACAACCTAGTCCTACCTCAGGAGACTGATGTAGTTGGCCTAGGAGGAGATGGGGATTAAGATTTTGAGAGGCTCCTCAGGGGCTTCTAATGCACAGCTATAGTTGAGAATCCATTGGTGTAAAGTATGGAGGGAGGATTGTCATATCCACTGTACAGTTATAAAAAGAAAAGGGTGAGTGGCTGGTATGTCTTCATTAGCCATCAGGTTTCTGTTTACCCACATGATCACACACAGACATTGCTTCTAACTGCAAATGATTCCCCAGTCAGTCATCAATCAAACATACTTAATATTATATAACTGCACTAATTCCTAAGACTACTAGAACATGTACCACAAACTGGGAGGATTACAAGAGAAATTTATTGTCTTACAGTTCTGGAACCTACAAATCCAAAATCAAGGTGTCAGCTGGGCTATGCTCTCTTTGATGGCAATAGGTGAGAATCCTCCAAGGCCTCTTCTACATTTTGGTGTTTACTGCCAATCTTTGGCATTACTTGGCTTGTGGATGCCAGGCACAAAGTTGTCTTCTCCCTGTGTCTTTCTATAGCCTTCCTCTATGTGTGTGTCTCTGTGTCCAAATTTCTCCTTGTTACAGAACATCAATCATACTAGGTTAGAGCCCATGCTAATGACCCAATTTTACTTGGTTGCCTCTCTTAAGGATTTACTTCCAAATGGTCACATTCTGAGATTCTAGGAGTTATGACTTCAACATATCTTTTTTGAGGGACAGAATTCAACTCATAATAATAAACCAACTACAATATGCCAGTAACATTGCTTTAAAGCAGGCATTCTCAACTTGGGATGAGAAAAAAAATTCAACTTTATTTTTCACTCTTGTGTAAACTGTATTTCTTACAATTATGAACATAGGCAATAAACTATAGCAGTATTGTGGAGCAGTTCTTGAAAATTTGCACTCATTGGAACCACTGGTGTTTTCACATCACATTTCAGGGTTTGCAGTTACCCCAAAAATACCATCTACAGTCATCACTACTTTGAAATTATAGTTAATAGACTTGCTGTTAGAAATACTAATTTTATGTATTAATAATGATGTGTGAATATAGTAATATATTATGACAGAATATTTTCATAACTATTTCAGTAAAACTGATTTTTATTTAATTGCATTTTTTGTACTTAACAACATTATTCTGAGAAGGGGCAAAATTAAAAGAAAATCTTTCAATAACTCACAGCCCAAGTTAGTGAATTCTTATACTTCAGACTTGAGGGTTTTTTACTCTCATGAAGTATCAGAGGACATACAGAATACTGTATATCATTTTTCACCCCCCCCTTTTTTTTACCATGATCCACTGTGAAAATATATATATTTTATACAAAACCCAATACACAATCTTAACTCTCTTTCACACAACACAAAACTGAAACAGAAGTATCACAAAACAATATTTACCCTTACTATAGGAGATGCACTCTGACATTTTCTATCCTAGTTCTTTTCATTAAAAAATGCCAGTGTGACCTACTGAATTAATTTCACAACTACTCTTGGAGCATAAATTAAATAAGTGTTAAAAAATCCTTCAGTGGCATTCCTTTATAAATTTCTCATATTATATTATAATGGGCAAAAGGCTATTATTACTGTTATTCATGTACTATTTTAAAAATATATACCATTTCAGAGGTGGCATTAAGATGAGAAAATAGTTCAATAGGGCCTGACCAACAACATTTGTTTATGCCCAGGTTAAAAAAGAATTTTACCTGTAATAAACTCGAAGTGTCTGGATTTCTTCTTCCAGTTTTTTGTACTGTTGAATTGCAGTCTCTCTGGCTTGTTGCATAGCCAACAACTTTGCCTGTAAGTAATTAATATTTTAAGAAATTTAATACTAGTTTTGGTATGTTAGAATACAGTATTGTAGTATAAACAGGAGCCTTAAATTGGTGGTAGTTTTAAAATCTATCAGTATTTTTAGTAGTGTCTCATAATTTCCCACAAAATAATCAAATCATATTAATAGCAGGCATATTGAAGACAAGAACATATTAAATTTACCAAGTTTGCTTATTACTCAACTTCAACCTTATTCATCTGTACCATCAGATATATGCCCTTCTGCAATGTTTAACTTTATACACAGAATTCAGAATGTGGAACATGGGTTCAGAGCAATATCTAGAGTAGAGATAAGCACAATGGGTGTTTCACACACACAAACTTAATGTAGCTCTACTGCCTGATCACACCAGATTTTCTTTTAACTTTATTAATAGTAAACCTCAGAAAATTCTAAATATGTTGTTAAGCTATCTTTGATATTTAATGTGAAAAAAATACACAAGACTATAAACTGATTCTTACAGATAGGACTTAACCTTTTCAGTCCCTTTTCTGCAGGACAAAAATCTCTCAAGGGAATATGACAACAATCTTGATTGTTAGAGGTATTTTATTCAAGGGATGTTATTATTTCTCTCTGCCTATAGTACTCAAATTTTAAAGGGACTGTAACCAGTTTTTCGATAGAGTTCAAACTTGTAGTTTTAAAAGAATTGATAACTTCCAACCATCTTTCCCATTGGGTTTCAGGCATGGCCAAAAAAATTTCAACCAAACTTTTAAAATACAGTACTGGTAAGTCAGTTTTCAGTTTTGTTTATTTAAAATTTGATTTGTATGAAAAGACTGTCTTTCACTTTAAGTGGTGTTTGATAGGTAACACAGAGCAAATTGTTAATCAATACCTCACAAAGTACACTAATGGCAATAATTAAAAAGTGATTGAGTTTAGAGGCAGAAATTCACTAATTTTGCTGAACTCGTATTATTTCACTGGGATTATTTTCTTGCATAAGAATAAAGTCATAAGACAAACTGAAATCCTAACCACAGGAAAATTAATTACTGTAATGTAAGTGAACACTGGACAATGCCACTTTTCTACTTTAATAATAGAGAATAATAAAAACAATGCAACAACTCATGTCTTTGGATATAACTTTAGGAATGAGAATAAAATAATTTAGGGGTGCCTGGGTGGCTCAGTGGGTTAAAGCCTCTGCCTTCGTCTCAGGTCATGATCTCAGGGTCCTGGGATCGAGCTCCGCATTGGGCTCTCTGCTCAGTGGGGAGCCTGCTTCCCTTCCTCTCTCTCTGCCTGCCTCTCTGCCTACTTGTGATCTCTGCCTGTCAAATAAATAAATAAAAATCTTTAAAAAAATAAAAAAAATAATTTATTCTCTATCTGGGCTAGCAAACCTAGCAAAGAATTTCTTCATCATTAAATTTAAGATGTTTGAGTGCTTGCTTTAACATGTTACATTTTAGAATTATAGATAAAACATTCTCCAAAATTATTAAAAAGCATCTAAAAATAGTGGCTGGTTCTTTTTGTCAAAAATTGACAGGTTTGTCAATCTTAAATAAAGTATAAAATGTGACTGAAATGGTAACATGGAAGACACAGGTACCCACTGACTAATGGTCAAAAAGAATCATGCAATGGGGCGCCTAGGTGGCTCAGTGGATTAAAGCCTCTGCCTTCAGCTCAGGTCATGATCTCAGGGTCCTGGGATGGAGCCCCACATCGAGCTCTCTGCTCAGCAGGGAGCCTGCTTCCCCGCTCTCTCTGCCTGCCTCTCTGCATTCTTGTAATCTCTGTCAAATAAATAAATAAAATCTTTAAAAAAAAAAATAAAGAATCACGCAAAAAGGACCTGTCACATTCAACTTAAAAATGTCAAACATCCTTTTGCCTGTACTTAAGGAATATCAAATATTGGACAGGTAATAGAGATTTGCTAAATAAATATATGACAATGCTAAGTACCTTAGATGATCATTTTGAAGGTTTTTTGGTTTGTTTGTTTTTAAACTGGTACTTCTGCAAAAACAAAACAAAACCTCACCTCCCCAACCAAAAACAAAACCAACAATATTTTGGTAGGAAAACGCCATAATGAAGATTTCTGCCTAAGAAGTTTCTGTAATAAGCTTTTGAAAAAGCTTCATTTTCACTTTTGTTTCCTTTGCCTTGGGAGACCTATCTTGAAAGAAGTTCCTGTGGCCGATGTTGAAGACGTTACTGCCTATGTTTTCCTCTAGGATTTTGATAGATTCCTGCCTCACATCTAGGTCTTTTATCCATTTCGAGTTTATTGTTTTTTTGTGTGTATGGTGTAAGAGATGGTTGAGTTTCATTCTTCTACATGTTGCTGTCCAATTTTCCCAGCACCATTTATTGAAGAGGCTGCCTTTTTTTCCACTGTAAATTTTTTCCTGCTTTGTCAAAGATTAGACCATAGAGTTGAGAGTCCATATCTGGGCTCTCTACTTTGTTCCACTGGTCTATGCATCTGTTTTTGTGCCAGTGCCATGCTGTCTTAGTGATCACAGCTTTGTAGTAAAGCTTGATACTTGATCTTAGCCAAAAGGCTGAGAAGTGATTGTAGTAAAGCTTGAAATCAGGCAACGTGATGCCCCCAGTTTTGGTTTTGTTTGTTTTTTTTTCAACATTTCCTTAGCAATTTGGGGTCTCATATATATATATATATATATATATATATATATATATATATACACACACACACACATACACACACACATCTTCTTTATCCATTCATCTGTTGATGGACATCTAGGTTCTTTCTATAATGTGGCTATTGTGGACATTGCTGCTATAAATATTCAGGTGCATGTGCCCCTTCGGATCACTATATTTGTATCTTTAGGGTAAATACCTAGTAGTACAATTGCTGGGTCGTAGGGTAGCTCTATTTTCAACTTTTTGAGGAACCTCCATGCTGTTTTCCAGAGTGGCTGCACCAGCTAGAAAGCAATTGATTTCTGTGCATTGATTTTGTATCCTGCCACATTACTGAATTGCTGTATGAGTTCTACTAGTTTGGGGTAGAGTCTTTTGGGTTTTCCAAAGAAAGTATCATGTCATCTGTGAAGAGAGAGAGTTTGACTTCTTCATTGCCAATTTGGATACCTTTTATTTCTTTTTGCTGTCTGGATTAAATTTTCCTTAAATAACCCTTTTACTATAATGCTTAGAATCTATATATTTATAGTTTACCTTGAAATTTTTGATAAAAATACTTATATTTTTGAGGAAAGACTTCTGTGAGTAAGGATTTCTATATACAGAGTTTTAAGTAAATGTTTTACACAACTACAACACCTTTTCTACTTATAGACATATTTTAGGTAGAATTTTATTGAAGTAAAATACGCATCACATATCACATAAGTATACATGGATACATTTTTTAAAGTCAAGCTTACCAAGTTATAACTTACACAAAGTAAAAATTCCATTTATGATGTACAGTTGTATAAATTTTGACAAATTTACAGTCCTGTAACAGTCATCACAATCAAGATAAATATTTCCATTAGTCCAAAATGTTCCCTTGCTCAACAATATAGTCAATGTCTTCCCTTTACACCTAGTCCCTGGTAATCACGTGATTTTTATCCCTATAGTTTGCCTTTTCTAGAATGACACATAAGTGGAATCATGTAGTGGGCAGCCTTGTGAATTTGACTTCTTTCACTTAACTTAATGCTTTTGGGATTCAATCATATTATTACAATTATCAATGGCTCATTCCTTTATATCACTGAGTAGTATTCCATCGTAGGGATATACCAATATCTATACACATTCACCAGCTGAAGGATATTTGGGTTCTTTCCAGTTTTGGGTAATTACTAATAAAGCTCCTACAAACATCAGCATATAGGTCATTTTGTGGAACAATGCCTTCCTTTCTTTTAGGTAAATGCCAAGGAACGGAACTGCTCGGTCCTATGGTAAGTGTATATAATGTGTTTCTATACTTTATAAAGTTATATACACTATAAAGAAATTGCCAAACTTGCTGCTTAAATTGATGTAACTTGAAAGCACCTGTGTTTAACTATAATGCCATTTGCTGAATGCCTACTACAGGTTGGGCATTATATCAAGTGCTTGAAATCCTATAGTCCATCTGCACAATCAACCTATGAGATAACTCCAATTATCCTTATTTTATAGCTGATAAAATTGAAGTTCATGAAAATTAAGCAACTTGCTAGATTATATAACATTCTGGAATATACATATGTAAATATATGTAAACATTTAACATATATGTTTACACACATACATACACATATGTGCTAGGTCGACCTATATTCTCAAGAACATATGACAGACAAAAGTATTTACTTAGGAATTTGGTGAATAATACCAATGTGTGGGTTCACAAGCACTTGATTAACTTTCATACATCTTAGCCACACTTGCAGGGAAAAGGACAACCAGAGATGTACCAGATACTCTTGAGCATGCAGCCTTTTTATGTATCATTCAAGCCTTTCCACATATAATTGCTCTTTTTTTCTTTATTCTAATTCCTCCAAAACTTCACCTAAGTTTTTGGCATGGAGTCTTGTAACTGGGAATCATGTGTGTATTTAGTCTTAGTAATGGGAACAACTGAGAGTTAACATTGCATTTAGTCATTAGCTGGATCTTCTACTTCTTAAACTGTGTTGCTGGTTCATCTCTCCCTAATAGTAATTAATATAAATATTCTGCTGTTTATTCCACCAAAATTTACCTACTAAAAACACTTGTCTTCTTGACTAAAACATGGCCTCCTAAATCCACTAATTTTACTATTGTAACAAAAAATTTTTCTATGCATATATAATCACAGTTATATTTTTAACCCACTGAGCCACCCAGGTGCCCCTTAATCACAGTTATATTTTTAAAACTCTCTAAACAAATCTTATGAGCTTATCACCAAATTTAATTGAATCTAAGATACTACTGACCTTTAAACACTATAATTTTATGCAGAAAAATCATGCCAATAATACTTCTAAGACACCATCCATTGTAACAAGCATACAGCAATGTTAAAATGTGAAATGAGTATTTTAGATATTTTATTTATTTTTTTAAAGTAGGCTCCATGCCCAGCATGGGGTTTGAACCCATAATGTTGAGATCAAGACCCTGAGATCAAGAGTTGGATGTTCTACTGACTGAGCCACTCAGGTGAAATGATTTTTAACCTAATATATTTCCCTGCTCCAAAACAATAAAATTCTCTTCTTAGCAATACCAAAATATCTTTCTCTGGCCTTCAGCATGTGTTTTAGATTTTTTTCTCATTTCTTCACACCACTCACACACAAAAACCATACCTTGTTCTTTTCTTATGAGTAGTAGTCTCTATTAAATAAAGAGAACTGTAACATTCTTGATCCTTTCTTTTGTCTTCTATATAAGGAAAACTTTGAAATCTTCATTGCAATCTTCAATGGTATACTCCAGAATTTTATATGTCCTCCAGCTATCTTTCATACTTATTCCCAACATATAAAAGGTATTGCTTAGAACACCTGGGATAAACAACTGAACTAATTCCAGGTGAAGCAATGGAATCAAAATATCACTTGATAACAGTTGTTGATAATAAATAGAAATTTACAGAACAATCATTGTGTGTTTTATATCTTTAGTATCTTCTCCTTACACCTCTTTTTCCTTGTACCATCATCCTTTTTTGTTCATTTCCAGTTTTACTGGGATGTAATTGACAGTTAACATTGTGTTAGTTTTAGGTTTACAACATAATGATTTGATATATGTATATATATATTGTGAAATGATTACCACAATAAATTTCATTACCATCCATCAACTCACATAGTTACAGATTTTTTCCTTGTGATGAGAACTTTTAAAGATTTACTCTTTTAGCAATTTTTAAATATATGATATAGTACTGTTAACTTTAGTTACTATGCTGTACATTATATACCCCAAACTTATTTACCTTAAGTGACTGGAAAAAGAGTTGGTTAACTAATGTTAGGTTAGTCTTATAATTGAAAGGCTCATCCTAAAACTATATATTGGGCAATGCCATCTAAAAAGGACAACCATTTGTATGGCTACCAAATTAGAAATGAACTACATTGTTTCCTTAGACTCTTATCTAGTACTTTAGAATGATAGACAAAACAGTACACCATCTACATCACTGAAAAGTATTTGTTATGGATATTGTGGAGAAACCATTTCTATCTTACTTCAAAATCTTAGTGTTTTTTAAATGTGTTTTTAATAGTAACAGTCTAATATAATTAAGCCTTCCTTTGGTAACTCCAAGACCATTAATGGTAATCTGGTTTTATCAGAGAACCAAGGCATTTGATCTTATGTGTGATATCGGCTAAATAAAGAAACATACTGTACAAATTAAATCACAGAGCCAAATAATTTTAGACCTGAAAAGGATCTTAGAGGTAATATAGTCCGCAACTTTATAGGTGATAAAATTGTTGTTAATATATGTGTAATGAGACATCTGGAAATTGTCCAAGATTTCATAGTTGGTTAGAAGGAAAGCTGAAAGTAGAATACAAGTATCCAAAAAACACTGGTTATTCTACTATACAAGACCACACTTCAATATGGCATAATTTAATATGTATGTTAACTGTTTTAGTAGAATTGTTTTATAGAGTAATCATAATATATAGACTATGTTACACTATTGGACACATTTGTAAGGAATCTAATTAGATATGTTCCAACAATATATCAAATTAGGAAATTGCTTAATAATATGACTGTAGCCATCCTAGTATTTGGCTTTTTACCCTCAGAAGCAGATTATAAACATAGTAAAGACACGTAACTAATTATCATGCAAAAGGATATCTAAAATATTGAAAGGTATACTATGAAAAGGATAAAAATGACTGGATTTCAATTACACACCCCCTTCATAGGAAAACTGGGATTGCTCACCACAGTACATTACCATAGTGTATTGCTCTTTAAAGACTATTCCTAAGAGGTTATTACCTCTTTGTCCTAATGAGATAACTCTCAGACCCAGGATGATCAGGTTCCAGACTCAAAAGCTGTCTTATATGCACTGTCTAGCCATCTATGGTCTTACATGAGAAAGGGAACAAAACAGTTTGTAATGGAAGCAGAAATCAAAATATTCATAGGCAGACAATGATATGTGAGGGGTGAGCTGAGTTCACAAAACAGAGAAGGGAGGTGGAGAGGAGTATTCCAGAAAGAATGTAGCACAGCTATTACGGGAAAAGTTAGGTTTGGCTACCAGTGAGTAGTTCTATGATTCTGAATTAGGGCTTCTGAACGTCAATTTTTTCATTGGTAAAATAGGGTTGATAATATCCATCTCACATGACTATTATGCAATGATAAAATGAGATAACTTATCATTTGAAATAGCCATATCAGAGTGAACAAATATATAATCTGTATAATAGACTCAACTGAACTATGGATTTAAAAATATTATGGAAATAACTGATGTCAGTAAGAAATAGCACTGTACCAAATAACAGGTTAATAAAGTGAAAAAGGATTGTGCTTAAAGTATCAGTTTAAGTTATGTGGTAGTCTAGAGTATGATCATTAAAGTCCAGGTAATATGTTTTAGACTTGTGGGCCATATAGTCTCTCTTGCAACTACTCAATTGTTGTAGTGTGAGAACAGCCTTAGACACTATATAAGTGAATGGGCAAGGCTTATTCCAATAAAACTTTATTTACACAAACAGTCAGTTGGTTCAGAGGCCACAGTTTGCAGATTAAAGATCTTGAGAGTCAGAGATGACAGGTTTACACAGAGCCTAGAATACATGTTGGTCTATATAAGCTTTTGGATAATGTTGTCAGAAAAAGTGAAAAATGGAAATGAAACAACATCTTCAATACATTTGATCTGTCTAAAATGAATAGTTTCTAAAGACAACGAAACAAAATATCTGAAATCAACAGTTTTAGAACAGGTTCTTCAGGGCATATAATGATAGAAAGGAAAAAAGGAATTAATAGTGGTTAATGGCAACTGTGTGCTTGCATGGTAACACTGCAGTGTGACAGGAAACCACCTTGTCAAGGAGGCATGGTTTCAGTTATTACATATGAAGCAAAGCAAACAAATAAAAAACCTTATAGGGACACCTGGGTGGCTCGGTTGGTTGAGCCTCTGCCTTTGACTCCAGTCCTGATCCCAGAGACCTGGGATCAAGTCCCACATAGGGGGTGGGGGTGGTGAGAGGCCCTGGCTCAGCAGGGAGTCTGCTTCTCCTTCTGCCAGCTTCTCCCTCTGCCGGCCACTCCCCTTGCTTGTGTTCTCTCTCTCTGACAAATAAATAAATAAAATCTTAAAAACAAAACCCAAAAAACCTTGTAGTTTTAAATTATATTTTTTCTGATATTAACATAGTTTTAAGAGCAATCTTTTGGGGCACCTGGGTGGCTCAGTGGGTTACAGCCTCTGCCTTTGGCTCAGGTCATGATCCCAGGGTCCTGGGATTGAGCCCCACATTGGGCTCCCTGCTCGGCAGAAAGCCTGCTTCTCCCTCTCCCTCTGCTTGCCCTGCTGCCTACTTGTGCTCTCTCTCTTTCAAATAAATAAATAAAATCTTTTAAAAAAACAAACAGGAAAAATTTTTTTTAAAAAAGAGCAATCGGAGGGAGGAGTCAAGATGGCAGAGAAGTAGCAGGCTGAGACGACATCAGGCAGCAGGAGATCAGCTAGATAGCCTATCAAACCATTCCGAACACCTACGAATCCAAGAGGAGATCGAAGAGAAGAAAAACAACAATTCTAGAAACAGAAAATCGACCACCTTCTAAAAGGTAGGACCAGCGGAGAAGTGAATCCAACACGACGGGAAGATAGACCCCAGGGGGAGGGGCCGGCTCCCGGCAAGCGGCAGAGCACAAAATCAGGACTTTTAAAAGTCTGCTCCAGGGAGGGACATCACTCCAGAGGCTAAACTGGGTTGAAGACCTCGCGGGGACAGCGTGGACTCAGGTCCTACAGGGTCACAGAAAGATCGGGGGTGTCTGAGTGTCGCAGAGCTCACAGATATTAGAGCAGGGAAGCCGGCTGTGGAGACAGAGCCGAGGTTTCCTAGAGCCGTGGTCTGTGACACCGGCCGGGGCTCTGTGCGAAGGGTCCCCACAAGATCCAGGGAGACTCCGACCCGGGAGAGCTCAGGGATCCACGGGGTTCAGAGACTCCAGGTGGGACTCTGCCAGAGACAGAGACGCTTGGTCACAGGCTGGGTGAGCTCGGAGCGCTCCTAGAAGCCAGTGAGACGGGACTGCTTACGCACGATTTTCTCTAAGCGCGGCCGGAGGCTGGGGAGACGGGAGTGATTAAACGTTTTTCTCTGAAGGCGCACTGAAGACTGGGGCCCCTAGCTCTCGGCTCCTCCGAACCAGAGATTGGGAGGCCGCTATTTTCATTCCCGTCCTCCGGAACCCTATGGAAAGTGGAAAGCATTCAGAGAACAAAAGCTCCCGAAAGCGAACCTGAGAGGATTACTTAGCCCGGCCCCTGGTAAGGGCGGTGCAATTCCACCTGGGGCAGATACATTTGAGAATCACTACAACAGGCCCCTCCCCCAGAAGATCAACAAGAAATCCAGCCAAGACCAAGTTCACTTAACAAGGAGAACAGCGGATTCTTATCTGGACAAAATGACAAGGTGGAAAAACTCACCACAAAAAAAGAACAGGAGGCAGTACCGAAGGCTAGGGACCTAATCAATACAGACATTGGTAATATGTCAGATCTGGAATTCAGGACGACAATTCTCAAGGTTCTAGCCGGGCTCGAAAAAGGCATGGAAGATATTAGAGAAATCCTGTCAGGAGAAATAAAAGCCCTTTCTGGAGAAATAAAAGAACTAAAATCTAATCAAGTTGAAATTAAAAAAGCTATTAATGAGGTGCAATAAAAAATGGAGGCTCTTACTGCTAGGATAAATGAGGCAGAAGAAATAATTAGTGATATAGAAGACCAAATGACAGAGAATAAAGAAGCTGAGCAAAAGAGAGACAAACAACTACTGGACCATGAGGGGAGAATTAGAGAGATAAGTGATACCATAAGACGAAACAACATTAGAATAATTGGGATTCCAGAAGAAGAAGAAAGAGAAATAGGAGCAGAAGGTATACTGGAGAGGATTATTGTAGAGAATTTCCCTAATATAGCAAGGGGAACAAGCATCAAAATCCAGGAGGTGCAGAGAACACCCCTCAAAATCAATAGGAATAGGTCCACACCCCGCCATCTAATAGTAAAATTTACAAGTCTTAGGGACAAAGAGAAAATCCTGAAAGCAGCACGGGACAAGAAGTCTGTAACATACAATGGTAAAAATATTAGATTGGCAGCAGACTTATCCACAGAGACCTGGCAGGCCAGAAAGAACTGGCATGATATATTCAGAGCACTAAATGAGAAAAACATGCAGCCAAGCATACTTTATCCAGCTAGGTTATCATTGAAAATAGAAGGAGAGATAAAAAGCTTCCAGGACAAACAAAAACTGAAAGAATTTGTAAACACCAAACCAGCTCTACAGGAAATATTGAAAGGGGTCCTCTAAGCAAAGAGAGACCCTAAAAGTATTACCAGAAAGGAACAAAGACAATATACAGTAACAATCACCTTACAGGCAATGCAATGGCACTAAATTCATATCTCTCAATAGTTACCCTGAACGTAAATGGGCTAAATGCCCCAATCAAAAGACACAGGGTTTCAGAATGGATAAAAAAACAAAACCCATCCATATGCTGCCTACAAGAAACTCATTTTAGACCTGAAGACACCTCCAGATTGAAAGTGAGGGGGTGGAAAACAATTTACCATGCTAATGGACATCAGAAGAAAGCTGGGGTGGCAATCCTTATATCAGATCAATTAGATTTTAAGCCAAAGACTATAATAAGAGATGAGGAAGGACACTATATCATACTCAAAGGGTCTGTCCAACAAGAAGATCTAACAATTTTAAATATCTATGCCTCTAACAAGGGAGCAGCCAACTATATAAACCAATTAATGAGAAAATCAAAGAAACACATTGACAAGAATACAATAATAGACTTTAACACACCCCTCACTGAAATGGACAGATCATCCAAGCAAAAGATCAACAAGGAAATAAAGGTCTTAAATGACACACTGGACCAGATGGACATCACAGATATATTTAGAACATTCCACCCCAAAGCAACAGAATACACATTCTTCTCTAGTGCCCATGGAACATTCTCCAGAATAGATCACATCCTGGGTCATAAATCAGGTCTCAACAGGTATCAAAAGATTGTGATAATTCCCTGCATATTATCAGACCACAAGGCTCTGAAGCTAGAACTCAATCACAAGAGGAAATTTGGAAAGAGCACAAATACATGGAGACTCAACAGCATCCTTCTAAAGAATGAATGGGTCAACCAGGAAATTAAAGAAGAATTGAAAAAAACCATGGAAACAAATGATAATGAAAACACAACGGTCCAAAATCTGTGGGACACAGCAAAGGCAGTCCTGAGAGGAAAATATATAGCGATACAAGCCTATCTCAAGAAACAGGAAAGGTCTCAAATACACAACCTAACCCTACACTTAGAGGAGCTCGAGAAAGAACAACAAAGAAAGCCTAAACCCAGCAGGAGAAGAGAAATCATAAAGATCAAAGCAGAAATCAATGAAATAGAAACCAAAAAAACAATAGAACAAATCAATGAAACTAGGAGCTGGTTCTTTGAAAGAATTAATAAGATTGATAAACCCCTGGCCAGACTTATCCAAAAGAAAAGAGAAAGGACCCAAATAAATAAAATCATGAATGAAAGAGGAGAGATCACAACCAACACCAAAGAAATACAAACAATCATAAGAACATATTATGAGCAACTCTATGCCAACAAATTTGACAATCTGGAAGAAATGGATGCTTTCCTAGAGACATATAAACTGCCAAAACTGAACCAGGAAGAAATAGAAAACCTGAATAGGCCCATAACCAGTAAGGAGATTGAAACAGTCATCAAGGGGCGCCTGGGTGGCTCAGTGGGTTAAAGCCTCTGCCTTCAGCTCGGGTCATGATCCCACGGTTCTGGGAGGTCATGATCCTAGGGTCCTGGGATCGAGCCCCACATCGGGCTCTCTGCTCAGTGGGGAACCTGATTCCCTCTCTTTCTCTGCCTATTGGTGATCTCTGTCTGTCAAATAAATAAATAAAATCTTTAAAAAAAGTGATGTTTGCTATTTGGGAATACCTAGGAGATGTGATTTATCATTTTTACAAAAATTATAACTAATACATCAAGATGTTAGTAATGACTAATTTTGGAAGTTGAGGATATAGATTTATTCAATCATTTATTTTAAAATTTTTATTGGGAGCATTTGGAAGATAGCCAGAGAGCTATCCCACGTCGGGCTCTCTGCTTGGCAAGGAGCCTGCTTCCCTTCCCCTCTCTCTGCCTGCCTCTATGCCTACTTGTGATCTCTGCCTGTCAAATAAATAAATAAAATCTTTAGAAAAAAAAAAAAAAAGAAACAGTCATGAAAAATCTTCAAACAAACAAAAGCCCAGGGCCAGATGGCTTCCCAGGGGAATTCTACCAAACATTTAAAGAAGAATTAATTCCTATTCTCCTGAAACTGTTCCAAAAAATAGAAATGGAAGGAAAACTTCCAAACTCATTTTATGAGGCCAGCATCACCTTGATCCCCAAACCAGACAAGGATCCCATCAAAAAAGAGAATTACAGACCAATATCCTTGATGAACATAGATGCGAAAATTCTCACCAAAATACTAGCCAATAGGATCCAACAGTACATTAAAAGGATTATTCACCACGACCAAGTGGGATTTATTCCAGGGCAGCAGGGTTGGTTCAACATCCGCAAATCAATCAATGTGATACAATACATTAACAAAAGAAAGAACAAGAACCATATGATACTCTCAATAGATGCTGAAAAAGCATTTGACAAAGTGCAACATCCCTTCCTAATCAAAACTCTTCAAAGTGTAGGGATAGAAGGCACATACCTCAATATTATCAAAGCCATCTATGAAAAACCCACTGCAAGTATCATTCTCAATGGAGAAAAACTGAGAGCTTTTCCGTTAAGGTCAGGAACACGGCAGGGATGTCCGCTATCACCACTGCTATTCAACATAGTACTAGAAGTCCTAGCCTCAGCAATCAGACAACAAAAAGAAATTAAAGGCATCCAAATCGGCAAAGAAGAAGTCAAACTATCGCTCTTTGCAGATGATATGATACTATATGTGGAAAACCCAAAAGGCTCCACTCCAAAACTGCTAGAGCTTGTACAGGAATTCAGTAAAGTGTCAGGATATAAAATCAATGCACAGAAATCAGTTGCATTTCTTTACACCAACAACAAGACAGAAGAAAGAGAAATTAAGGAGTCAATCCCATTTACAATTACACCCAAAACCATAAGATACCTAGGAATAAACCTAACCAAAGAGGCACAGAATCTATACTCAGAAAACTATAAAGTACTCATGAAAGGAATTGAGGAAGACACAAAGAAATGGAAAAATGTTCCATGCTCATGGATTGGAAGAATAAATATTGTGAAAATGTCTATGCTACCTAAAGCTATCTACACATTTAATGCAATGCCTATCAAAATCCCATCCAATTTTTTCAAAGAAATGGAACAAATAATCCTAAAATTTATATGGAACCAGAAAAGACCTCGAATAGCCAAAGGAATATTGAAAAAGAAAGCCAAAGTTGGTGGCATCACAATTCCAGACTTCAAGCTGTACTACAAAGCTGTCATCATCAAGACAGTATGGTACTGGCACAAAAACAGACACATGGATCAATGGAACAGAATAGAGAGCCCAGAAATAGACCCTCAACTCTATGGTCAACTAATCTTTGACAAAGCAGGAAGGAATATCCAATGGAAAAAAGACAGCCTCTTCAACAAATGGTGTTGGGAAAATTGGACAGCCACATGCAGAAAAATGAAACTGGACCATTTCCTTACACCACACACGAAAATAGACTCAAAATGGATGAAGGACCTCAACGTGAGAAAGGAATCCATCAAAATCCTTGAGGAGAACACAGGCAGCAACCTCTTCCATCTCAGATGCAGCAACTTCTTCCTAGGAACATCACCAAAGGCAAGAGAAGCAAGGACAAATATGAACTACCAGGACTTCATCAAGATCAAAAGCTTTTGCACAGCAAAGGAAACAGTCAACAAAACCAAAAGACAACTGACAGAGTGGGAGAAGATATTTGCAAACGACATATCAGATAAAGGGCTAGTATCCAAAATCTACAAAGAGCTTAGCAAACTCAACACCCAAAGAACAAATAATCCAATCAAGAAATGGGCAGAGGACATGAACAGACATTTCTGCAAAGAAGACATCCAGATGGCCAACAGACACATGAAAAAGTGCTCCACATCACTGGGCATCAGGGAAATACAAATCAAAACCACAATGAGATACCTCACACCAGTCAGAATGGCTAAAATGAACAAGTCAGGAAATGACAGATGCTGGCGAGGATGTGGAGAAAGGGAAACCCTCCTCCACTGTTGGTGGGAATGCAAGCTGGTGCAACCACTCTGGAAAACAGCATGGAGGTTCCTCAAAAAATTGAAAATAGAGCTACCTTATGACCCAAAATTGCACTACTGGGTATTTACCCTAAAGATACAAACGTAGTGATCCAAAGGGGCACGTGTACCCGAATGTTTATAGCAGCAATGTCCACAATAGCCAAGTTATGGAAAGAACCTAGATGTCCATCAACAGATGAATGGATAAAGAAGAAGTGGTATATATATACAATGGAATACTATGCAGCCATCAAAAGAAATGAAATCTTACCATTTGCGACGACATGGATGGAACTAGAGCATATTATGCTTAGTGAAATAAGTCAACTGGAGAAAGACAACTATCACATGATCTCCCTGATATGAGGAAGTGGAGATGCAACGGGGGTGGGGGTTAAGGTGGTAGGAAAAGAAAAAATGAAACAGAATGGGATCAGAGGGGAGACAAACCAAAAGAGACTCTTAGTGTCATTGAACAAACTGAGGGGGGTGGGGGGAGGAGAGGGGTTGGGAGAGGGTGGTGGGGTTACATTATATGTTTAAATTAAAAAAGCTTAAATAAAAAAAAATAAAAAAGAGCAATCTTTTTATTAGCTTCAGCATGGCATAGCTTTTTAATATCCTTTTGATTTCAATCTCCTTTATATGCCTAGGTTTAGAAGTGACTATTGTAAACAGCATGTATTATTCTTTTTTCTGTCTAACAAATTTCATCTTTTAACTCGAACTTTTGATTCCTTCACATTTAATGTAATTACTGATAAATTTGGGCTTAAATATGTAATCCCACCATGTTCTTTCTGTTTGATACTTACCTTTTTTCTTTTTATATCACCTTTTCTTACTATCTCTTGGCTTCTTTTATTATCATCATCCCATATCCCCCTCTTTACTTTGAATGTTATACTCTCCTTTACATAGTTTAAATGGTTATCCTAGGAACTACAAGAAAAATATGACTTATCAAAAACCTAATATTAACACTTCTGGACAATAAGAGGACCTAAAACCTTTTATCTCTACTCTCCTCCCAGTTTATTTATTACTGTTTATTTCTAATATATTCTAATTTATTTAGATTTAAACCCCAAAGGATATCAGTATTATATGTTTTTTGAGTCAGTGTGCATTTGTCATTTTTCTTTTGTGTTTTATTCCCTTCTGGTTGGAAGGTTCCTTATGGAATCATGTTCCTTTTGTGTAAACAACAGCTTTTTAAAAAGTTTACTATAAAGTTTAAATGACTTAATCAATTTTTAGTTGCCTGAAAATGTGTTTATTTCATATTCACTCTTTGAGATATTCATTTTGGATATATGATTTTAAATTAGCAGGTACTTTTCTTTCAGCACACTGAAAGCATTATTCCAATGTCTCCTGACATCCACTGCTCTGTTGAGAAGTCGTCTGTAAATCTAACTGTTGTTCATTTGAAAGTAATCTTTTTTCCTTTAGCTGGCTACTTTTATAAGTGTCTCTTTGATGTCAAAATTCTTCATTATAATGTGATTTAGGTGTGGATATCCTTCTTATCTTGCTTGGAAGAATATCTTTTATCAGCTTTAGAAAAAATCTCAGTCATTTTTCTAATCTAATAATGCTTTTCCAGGGTTGTCTGTATTCTCTCCTTTTGGGAGGAGCCCAATTAAAGGTTTGTTGGACTATCTCACTCTGTATCTCTTAATATTGGTTTTATTTACTGGTGTTATAAATTATGGGTAATTTTTCAGATACATTCCAATTAATGTCTTCCAGCTCCCTAATGCTTTCTTCAGCTGTATATAATCTGACATTTATCTAGAGTGTTTTACTTCACAAACTTTTTGTTTTATTTTGAACTTGTATGTGATTCCTTTCCAGATTTGCATGGTGTTTCCTAGAAGATGCTTTTGATGTATTTATTTATTATTATATATATTATTATTTATTTAAGTATTTACTGAAGCATTTCAAACAGGGCTATTCTACATTCTTTAGATGGATTATCTGTTGTGTTTGTGTATTCTTTTTTGGGAGTTATTGTATCTGCTGACTGTCATTAGCAATGGTTTTCTTCCTCATGTGTTTAATTAATCTTTGGTTGGGATTTAATGTTTTCCTGATAATTTGTGGGATCCTACTCGACTAAGTTAAGGATACGTTCCTTTGAGGACTTGTGCCTATTTCATCAGGAAGCCAGGAGAAACAATTCTTAATAAAGTTCAAGAAGTCTGGATTAATGCTGGAATTTCTGGCTCAGTGACCTAGCCTTCCTGCTCTAGGAATTGGGATCCTAGCTGAAGATGAGAGTTCTTCTATAGATGTTTGTCTTTAGTGCAGCTGTGGACCACCTGTTTTCTTACTTTTTGGAGAGGGGTTTGTCTCTGGTTCTACTCCCAATTTTTTTGTGAAGTAAAATTTCTGAAACATTTCCTTTATTTTCCGTGAGTCTCATAATGCACGAAAATTAAGGTTTTCCAGGACCTGCTAGGTTAATAGCAAAAAGGTGTCCCACACTTTTTGGATACACTGGAGGAAAAAGAAGTTTACATTGAAATTTAACACATCTTATACCATCAAAAATAGGCCAATCTGTTTTTTCACAACTTAACATTTAGAATTCTTACATTCAGTATATTAACTGGATTTATTTATTTTCCCAATATTCCTGACCCACCTTTAAATAGAAACAGTTGAGGTTTCAGATTGCATTTGCAAGCTCTTCTCTGAAAACAACCTACTGTAGGGCTGTCTAGTCTAAAACACAAATGTATGAAAAATGAAGTAAAATTTTGTTTATAATCATCCTTATGGTATTTTTTTTCTTTTAACATTGTTTTATGAAAGTACTGGAAATGTAAAGGTTGTCTATGTAAGAATTTTGATCACATGGCTAGAAGTTAAGATGGTGGGTGGGTAGGGGACCCAAATTTTGCCTGGTCCCTGGAATTTAGCTAGTTATCAAATCATTCTGAACACCTGCAAAATCAATGGGAGACCTGGGAAAAGAATTGCTGCAATTCTGCAAGTAGAAAAGCTACCACTTTTTGCAAGGTAGGAGGTATAAGGATTTGAATATGGGGCACTATATTGGAAGATAAACCTCAGTGAGGAGAGAGCTCTTAAGCAGTCTACTGAAAAGTATTATAAAGTAGTGGAGTACAAAATTGGAACTTTTAGAAGTTTGCTAGAGATGGGGATATCCCTGGCTTAAAGATGCTCAGGTGATGAACTGGGGCAGAATTCTAGACAGGACAGTGTGGTCTCAGGACCCCTAGGGTCACAAAAAGAATGGGGGTGCCTGAATGTGACAGAGTTCCTAAGTATCAGAGCAGGAAGCAGGCTGAAAGCAGTGAGTCTAGGTGCTTAGGCCCTGGCTTTCCACTCTGTGTTCCCATAAACTGTGAACCACTACATGGTCCAGTGACTGCTCTCCAGGCAGAGGTCCAACAACAGAAAGAAGTGCGGCAAGAACCCCTCCTTCCCTGGAAGGAACGGCATGGGTCCGTTCCACAGAAGTCTGTAAAGTTTGGAGACTGGAAACTGGTTCACATGCCTGAAATAAAAACAGTTGGTCACAGGGTCAGTGAACAGAGAGTTAGGATGGAAACCAGGGAGATAAGAGTGATTGACTGCTTTTCTGTGAGGGCTCACTGAAGAGTGGGGGTGGGGGGATTGGGAGGTGGGATTGAATGTGTGTGTGAACTTTCAGCTCCAGGGTTAGAGATTGGCATGCTATCATTTTCATCCCTCCCCCAACCTTGGTGCTGAAAGCCCTCAGGGAGCAAAACAGTGCCACACAGTGCAATACAGAGCTGCTTACACAGAGCCTGGACCCTGGGAAGGGGGTGCAATTCCACCAGGGTAAGGAAACCTGAGAATCAATGCAATAGGTCCCTCCCCCAGAAGAACAGCAGGAACAACTGGCTAACACCAGGTTTACGGTTCATAGAGAACTGTAAAACTTCAGATGTTGGGGTAAACAGTATATAGAGTTTGTGGGGTTTTTTTTTGTTTTGTTTGTTTTTATTCTTTAGTCTTTCAGGTTCTTCCTCTACTATTTTCTTATTTTATCAGTTCCTTTTTAAATTCTTTTTTAACTTTTATATATATGCCATATATATATAATTTTTGTTTCCTTTCATTGTATTTTATTTTATTTTTGTATAAATATTTTTCATTCTTTCCTATTTGGGGATCTAGTTTCTTTTAGCAAAAAGACCAAAATACGCACAGGATCTAGTTTATTGTTTTGTTCTGTTTGACTTCCTGTTTGTTTTTTTTT